>PVJA010011762.1:0-53839 GCA_004027025.1 Myocastor coypus | reverse complement strand
TTGCATAGAAAAAAGAAAGAAAGAAAGAAAGAAAAAAAAACAGGAAAGAATATACTTCCCTTTGGATCACAGTCCTTTTAGATACTGCATTTATCCAACTTTATGATGCAGTTATGGATAAGATTAAAGTTCATCAAACTTCCTGTTTTATGGGAAATTCTTTCATTTCCAAAGATGAGTGAAACACTGGAGAGCAAGTGCAACAGGTGCAGACCGTGCGGGCTGATTTATTATCATTTTCCACAAACAGCAAACTGCTTTGATGTTCCCCAGCGTAACAGGGCTGCAGCTACCGTTTGTCTCTTCATTTCAGCTTGGGAAAATGATGCTGTCTCCAGGGGGAGACCCATTTCACTGGAGGTAGAATGCTTGAGGCTCAGCGGTGCCTGACCCTTGCTATGGCAGATGGATGAGGACCCACCGAGTCACGAAACTGCCTTTGGATGCTCGCACACTGACCCCCCCCACCTCCCGGTTGCCCCAGCATGCTCTGACTCTGGCACATAACTCCTGTGCACCACGATGCAGCTGCGCTCCCCCAGGTCCTGGACCTTTGGGGCAAAGCCTTCCTGACAGGTCTCCTGAGGTCAAGGCCACGCTCTCCTCCTGCTCCGCCCTTCCAGAGTGAAGGGAAAGGAGCTAGGGCAGCTCTGGGGCTATACCTAAGGCCACTGTAGGTGGGTGGCAGAGCCAAGACTGCCTCAAGCCAGGGTCTGCAGCCCCTGTGCTGCCCCACGCCTTCCCTAGAGTGCAGCCTGGACCCCCATTGAGTTCCTTGCCCCCATTTCCTTCTGCCTGAGCCCATTTGCCTCCCATTGTAACTGTAGCTCTGGGTTGTTTTAGCCCAATCGCCAGCAGGCTTGAACTCAGTGGACCCTCAGTGGGCGAATCAAGGGCATTCAGAGGCCCAGGACAACAGGAGAGGCAGCTGCACACATCTGGATTTGCTACAGGGCTTATGTCTCATTTACTCTTTTCTTGTGGCTGGGACAAATATCCGACACCTAAAATGAAGGAAGTTCACAGTCACTGGAGGTTTCACTCCATACTCAGCTACCTCTAAGGCAGAGTGGCACATGGCAGAGGGCAACCTTTCATGGTGGCACAGAGGAGCCAAGAGAGGAGTAGCTGCAGCAGTGGCTGCTGAGGGGAAGGCTGTCTCTCTCAAGCTGCATTCAGGCTATCCACTCCAGGCTGGGGGAAGTACTCACACCTGTAATCCCAGCAGTACTGATACTCATAATCCCAGTGACCTAAATAAAACTGAGATGCTTCTGGGGCTCTGAGCTCACTTCGAGAGAGATTAATTTTAGCGAGATCTCTGAAGCTACCCTCATGGGGTCTTCTCGTTGTTTTTTTCAGCACCAACTCATAGCATACAACAAGTTCTCGAAGTCTTTACACCTTTGCTAACCTTTTTTGTATTTTTTGAAATAGCCATTTTTATGAGTGTGAAATGGCTTCTCCTTGTGGTTTTAATTTTAATGAAACAAAATTAAACAGCATATTGTGTTGATGTTTTAGTTACTTTTCTTGTTGCTGTGACAAAATGCCCAATGCTCCCAAGTTAAGGGAGGAAGGTTTGTTTAGCCCACACTGTGTTGAGGATGGGTTTCATAGTTGGCCGCCTGCAAGGCAGGGTGGTGCAGCAGAGGGGCATCATGGAGGAGAGAGTCCATGGCCAGGTGGAGCAGGCGGGCGGCAGTGAGCAGCCAGCTAGCACCACCAGCAGCAGCACCAGCCTTACTTCTGGCTCTTATATTTTATCCAGGCTACCTGCCCTTAGGGTGGGTAATACTGGCACCCGGGAGTAGCACAGGGGAGGGGCATCCTTAATCCTACCCAGAACTAGGCCTAACCGAACAGTGGGCTAGCTTAGTAAGCACACATCCTTGATCTCAGCATCATGCACCTCTGTAAAGCCGCACTTATGACAGGAGGCCATACAGGAGGCTTTGGGGGGACCTTTAGACACAGCGATAACAGTGTCCTCATGAGCCATCCCAGTGGGAGCATCACGCTGGAATCGAGACACTGGGTTTGGAGGTAAATACAGAGTCCTGGCTGAGAGGTGGTTGTCTAGCTGCAGCCCCATGGAGGCCCAGGAGTGTGAAAGGAGACTCCACTGTGCGAGTGGGCCCAAGACAAGGCAGGATGGGGGAGGGCCTGTGGGAAACGCCTGTGTGGGGCTGTGGGCAGCCCGGGGAGTCCAGGCTATGTGCAGTGCCCAGGGGTCTAGGGAGCTGGGCTCCTGCTCCTAATCTGTGGGCATGAGCCATACTGCAGGGCTGCACTGTAGCTGCTGAGGTCATGGCTCTAGCGCACTGGAAAGTGGGCTGCTGGGACCACACTGGTGCTTGGGGAGGGGGTCCTTGGCTCTGTGTTAGACTGCTGTAGCCTCCCCAGCTGCAGTAAGCATAGCCACCGGGCCAGAACAGACAGGCTCCTGCAGATAGAGGTGAGACTGGTGGCTCTGTGGTCATCCTGAGAGCGGAACATGGGGGTCATTTAGGGCTCGCATATAAAATACATCTCACTCGGCCTAGAGGTGCAACAGCCCACTTTCCACCTCTTATGAAAAGATGTTGACAAGAATTCTGCAGCTGCCTAAGGAGAAGCCAAGAGTCAGGTTATTTTCACATTCTGCTTTGCCGTTCTTTACCTGTGCTGATTTTTTTTCTTCTTTCTTTTGAGGTACCAAGGATTGAACTTAGGACCTTGTGTTTGCCAGGCCAGTGCTTATTCTACTGAGCTATCTCCCTGGCCTCTCCATTCTTTAGCTGTGGGTTTTATCTTCATGGTCACCAGGTGGCTGCTCTGCCTCCAGTGATTGCGTCCACATTTCAGGCAGGAAGAAGTTAGAAGGTCATTTTTGTTATGCACATTTTCCATACAGTGGCCTTCTATTTCATCTTGTGCTAGCTGGGTGTGCCTAGTGTCCTCTAACTATGGTGAAATCAGGAGGTACTTGACCAAGCTAGACAGACCAGGGTCCTACTTTGGGTGTGGAATTGGGAGAGGGGAGGGTGGGAGTTCAAAAGCCGACTCAACGTCTTCTGCAGGGTTAAACACTGAAGGGGAAGAGCCGAGAAAGAGCGAGGCTACAGAGACCCTGTGCCTGGACCCTGAGTGCTGTTTCCACCTCGTCTGAACCAGTCTTTCTTCACTCAGCCAAACCCCAACATGCTTCCTGCCCCCCAACTCCTGCCTTCTCTGACCCACATCAGATCTGCTTCTTTATGAATCCCCAGAGTGTGAGACCCTAATGTTTTCCTTTATTTACACACAGCTATTTTGAGTGTTCAGGAAAGGAAAGAGGGGTGATTTGAAAGCACATCGTTCCCAGCCAAGGCCATGCACCTGCTGTGGTGCCAGGATTCCCTGAGGAGAGCTCCAGGTAGATTACTGTGTAGTGAACTGTGGAAGCCACTGCTCCTTTCCTCACAGATCCTCCATGCACTGGAGCTGAAGGTTCCGATCTGCATTTGCAGAGTTGGAAGTGGAGGTATGACAGCAGAAACACCCTGGTCCGGCCAGGACCCATGTGATGTGCAGATTTGTACTGAGTGAAGGCCAACCGCAGGGCCCATGCTGTGCAGGCTGTCCTCGGGCCCCTGTACCCCAGGAGAAGAGTGCCCAGAAGGTGCAGCCACACACGTCTCCTGGGACTCAGACGCACAAGTGCCAGCATGAGCACTTAGGCCACACATGCAGAAACTCTCACTGCTGCTCCCTAGCTGACCATGGGCACCATCTGGCATGTCCCCTGTTCAGCACTTCATGGCCAACTGGCAGTGCCAGGAGCCTCCCAGGCTGCCTGCCTTAGCTGCCTGCATTCTGCAGCTTGGATGCCTGAACTAGCCAGGACCCACTCGGTGGTGAGCAAGGGCCCCCAGCCAGCTGTGCTGGGGGTGCTGGAATAACACTGGGGCCTCTCCAAGTGGGATGATATCGAGGGTTTTCTTTTTGTGGTTTGAGGTTTAAAATGGCACTGTGGGCCTGGTGCTCTCCATACTTGTGCGATGCAGGCAAATGTTCAGCTGCGGTCTTGGGCTGAGCCCTGCATCAGATGGATGTGTACTGCTGTGAGGAGCCACCTGCTTGGCCAAGAATGGTTCCTGTGCTGGGCCTGCTGGCAGTTGTGGACAAAGTGGCCAGCGGCCAGGGCAGGGCATGTTCTCTGTGGAGCGCTGCATGGGCCAGAGTCTTGCGGGCTGGGGTCCCCAAGTCTGTGTCTCTGCTAGAAAGTGCATAGCTCTGTTGGAGCACCGTGGTCCAGGAGGGCTGGTGCTGGGTGATGTGCCCTTCTCATGGGGTCAC
Source organism: Myocastor coypus (assembly GCA_004027025.1). Classification (NCBI taxonomy): domain Eukaryota; kingdom Metazoa; phylum Chordata; class Mammalia; order Rodentia; family Myocastoridae; genus Myocastor; species Myocastor coypus. Next base: position 49,519 of record PVJA010011762.1, on the reverse strand, counting down.
AGAGAGCTGGTCTCACCTGGTGCCACCAGTTAGAGGGTAAATGTTTTGAGTACTGCAGGACATCGGAACTCAGGGGTCCTCATAGGATGGTGTGTTGGATCCTGGGATGGCTTCACACAGTGGTGAACATGGTCCATGTACCACAGTGAGTGCCCAGAATCCTCCCTGTGTGCATGGAGCCAAGTTGCCCCAGAGGTGAGCACCTGATACTCTGGCTTAATTGCAGTGTTTGTGCTTTGTGACATACAAGTGGGTTTTGGACAGCAGGTTGCGGGTTTGTCTCTAAAAGGCTCACCCGAGAGAAGGCAGATGCAGGTCCCACAAGATGTGTGGGGCGGCCGTGAGGACAGATGGCTGCAGTTGGCGTCCTGGGAGGGCAATGCCCTGTGAGTGCATAGACTGATGTGACTCTGTCTCTGGACAGCCTGGACGCCCCAAGTAACCTAAGAAACTTCACTTTCCATCAAAAGCACCTCCCTTGGGGCTCTTGCCTCAAGTGGTTACAATTAGGAGAAATCAAGGTTAGCAGAGAGTGTGTGTGGGGTGGCAGGACGATCTGGTGGGCAGGAGGTGTGTCCTCCTCTTTTCTCTCAAATGGCTCCTTGGATGGTGTCCTGATGGCTCCTTTACTCTAAATGATGAGGATTTTTAAAAGAAAAATTAGTGTTGTTAACATAATTTATATGTGACAAAATTTACCAAATGACAAATACAATTGGAAGAACTTGGCAGAGGTGTCCAGCCATGGAATCACTGCAGTTGGTGCAGGAAGCGGTCGTGTGCCACTCTGCCTCCAGCCTTGCTTTGTCCCTGGCTGCTGGACCACAGATCTGCTTCCTTCCTTCGCTGGACTCTGTGCCAACTTCGTAGGTGCGATCCCGGGGGGCTGTGTGGCTGTGTCTGGTTTCACTCACTTGGCCTAATGCTGGAGGAGCCAGGCACAGGCCCTGTGTACCAGCAGCCCCCATTCTTGTGGCTGAGCAGTACTCTGCTCTGTAGATAAACCACACTTTGTTTATCTGTTTAACAGTTGATACTCTGGACTGCAGAGTAAACACATGTCTAATTCCATGAGCAATTATCAGTCCTTCCCAAAGTGGATATACCATTTTGCAGTCCCACTAGCAGTGTGTGACTTTAGCAGTCCTTCAGCCTTGTCAACACTTGATTTTGTCCATCTTTGATTTAGCCATTCTGCTGAATGGGCAGTGTATCTCAACATGGTTTTCATTTGCATTTCCCTAAACACAAAATGTGCTGAGCACCTTTCCTGTAATGGTTTAGCTTGAGTGAGGTGTTCATGTTCTTTCCATTCTGTCTTGTTCTGCCCTGCAAAGACTCTTTCTTTGCCTTTCTTGCTGGGCCTGCACACTAGGCCAGAGGATGAGGGCAGGGGCAGCCACTTTGGGCTCAGGCATCACAAGAAGCCTGGGGCGGGGGGGGGGGGGGGGTGAGTGTGGGAGTGGAGGTGGGGGAAAGGCACAGCACCACCCTGAATACCAGCCCTGAGGGAAGGTGGGTGTGCGCCCTGCACCAGCCCAGCTTGGTCTCTGCTCTGGGCATGCGGGGCTCAGCTCCACCCTTCCGCAGAGCCTGGACTGTGAGATGTGCTCAGGGCAGTGCGGAGCACAGCTGCACTTTCTCTGGATGAGCCTCCTGTAGTCTCCAGAGGACATGGCCGGATGGAGCAGTTTGTTCACATGGTCGTATCTGATATTTCTTTTGTAAATACTGTCCTTTTGTGGCCAAAAGAAAAATCCAAGTTTGTATTCAGATTTTACCATGTGCCAGCTTCAGAACCTCTTGGAAATTTAGTTTTTTTTCTTTGTAGAATTAGAGATAATAATGCCGTCCTAGGGATTGTTGAAGGATGAAAAAAGATCATTTATGTAAAACCTTGCCGTATGCAAATAATGCATGCAAATCTCAGCTCTATTCTTCATAAAGGATGGCTATATTTGTCCCACTCTCTGTATGTAACTGCTTATAACTGGTTCAAGAAGGTCACATTGAACTGGGCAGGAGGATGCGCTGTTACTTGGTGCATGGATTTCTGTCAGCCGACCAGTAAACTTTATTGTGGTACACGAGTATTTATTCCTCTGAGCTACCCACCCCAGCATGCCTTCTCTGCTTTCCTCTTGTCCTGCCTACTCCATTGTCTACCTGTTTTGGCTTAGCAGGTCGTACAGTCCAAGTTTTAGCACAGTGGAAATTTTTGAAGAAAGTTGGAAGGGAGATGAGAAGCTGCCCTGGCCCACGGCTCTCGGGCCAGCAGGGCCCCTGAGGCTCCATGGGGTCTCATGTTTGTTCCTGACTCAGCGGCTTGCTACAGCGCGTTGGCTTTCCTGTTCTGTGGGTTCCAGGCTAGTCCCAGGCTCCTGGAGCCTTTCCTTGCTTCCCTCCGACTCTGAGTTACCCTTTGTGAGCTCCAGCTTCTCTACTCACTGCAGGCCTCATTCTGACCTCTGGGCCTCAGAAATGCCTTGCAGGGTCCAGAGGTCTTGCCCGGTGCCTTGTGGTTTGTGGTCTGTGTCTGGACATGGAGGAATGATGCTGGTGTCCAGCCCGTAAGGGCCCTCTCAGGACAGCCCGGGCTCATCCCAAAGTGGACCCTTGCCTATGTCATCATTGGCAAGCAGCATGGCCGGGCTGGAGAGGCACACAGGGTTCACAGGAAAGAAGACACAGGTCTAGGGAGGGGTGCGTGCTCAGGTGCCTCTGCTCCACCAGCTTCTAGTCGTGCCATGCTGGCACCTGGAGCAAGGCTGGAGGTGCTCGGGTCTGCTCAGGCTGGAGCCGCAGCGGGCCTCTGGCACAGTCCTCACCCAGAGTACCATGGGTCTTGCGGAAGCCACACTCTGCCTGGGGACAACACCGGGTTGGTGCCTCCCTGGGTCCCTTGCGAGAACACCTCCTCAGTACATCCATGCCTCAGGCTGGCGCCTAGGGAGGGGCCTACGACACCATGTTTTGCACTTGCTCCCTGTGTCACCCCCACTCCCTGCCTTTCCCAGGCTATTCCTCTGCTGGATGTCACCTCTCCTCCCTCTGCCACCTATTTAGCGTCCACTGGCCCCTCCGCGCAGCTCCCAGGTCACTTCCTGGACTTGCTTCTTCTGGGTGGCTTGCAGCACTGGTTCCCCCAGACATGACTTCCGGTTGAAGCTCAAGACCTATTCCTTGGCGGTGGACCTGCACGCTCTGTTTGGTACCCACACTGGTGCTGAGCCATGTGGGAAGGGACTGAAAACGAAAGAGAGAAAGTGGAAGGGAAGCAAGTGGCAAGGGCCCAGCTCTGCGTGGGCATGAGATGACGTGTGGGCCCGGTGGCCAGAGATGATCCCTAGGCTCTCAGATCTGCGTCAGGTCTAGATGGGCTGAGTGAGGAACGCGGACCAGAGCCACTGTGGGGAGGCCAGCGCGGGGCAGGGGAGTGCCCACACGTGAATGGCCAAGAATAAGCCCCCGGGAGGGCTCTCCTCTTCCGCAGATGGGCATGCCCTCTGAGTGAGGGTCTCCTCCTTTCTGTCCACCCTTTCCCCAGTGCAGCCCCCAAAGTTGGAGACCTTCTGAGTTCCCAGGGGAGGCTGGAGGATCGTCTCTGTGCCCTGTGTCAGCATTGTGGGTACCTGGAGCCCTTACCCTGCTGCGGCTGCTTTCCCAGTGTCTGACTGCCACTGTGGTGGCAGCCAAGGTATCTGGGCAGCCATGTGCGCCTGTGTCCACAGACGGCTGGGGGTCAGGCCCAGCGCAGAGAGGCCTGTGAGGTCCAAAACAGGAGGATGCTAGGAGAGAGCTGATGTCTTGTAACAAGTGCCACACACTCTGAGCACTACGCAGGCAGGACTCAGGCTCCGTCCAGCTTGGAGGCCCTGGCAATGTCCGTGTCTGTGTCTGTGTTGAATTGAATGACCTCACAGGTTAAGTTCAGCTCCTGTGTATTCCATGAAACCACACCCGCAAGGCAGCCCCAGTCCTCTGCCCCGCACTCTGTGATGGAGACCTCTTGCTCCTGTGATAGCCAGCGACGTCTAAGGGTAGCTCTGCAGCTGATGGTTTTGTCAAGCTGTAATGTTAGAAGCACGCCTCCCTTCATGCTAGAGTCTCTCTCTGCAGTTCCTTTCTGTCTCCTCTTCCACTGTTTCTATGCTCAGCTTTGCCTCAGAGGGCAGGAGGTTGTGGGGTACAGTGGGCTGAGGAGGAGCTGAAGAGCAAGGGGTTTGGTGCTCTGCTCAGCCCAAGTCCAGTCCTCAAGTCTGAGCCCCATTGTTTCAGAAGAAAGGTGGAGGCCCCTGTCTTTTGTGTGAAGATAGGAATCTCGAGGGTTCACTGAATACCAAAAACAAAAGCCAGTTTCTGTTCTGTCTGCTCAGGGATTACAAATGATCCGAAAACCAATAAAGGCAAGGCCTCTGGGCTTCTACTCTGACAGTAATAATTGTTTAATCTCTGTAAGAACTGTAAGTAACATTTTCTTCTGCAGTAGCTTATAAAGTGCCATTGGTATCAATTGCCTATTTTCTTGTACTTTCTTTCCCATCTCCAAGTAAACCTATAGAGATAGGAGCGAATGCTCGCAATGGGTTCTTCATTTCTCCTGATTACTGTGCATGGCATATGCAAAGCATGGGTCTGTTTCCCAAGGGACAGATCCACAAAGAATGCATATAGAAAGAACCTGGTTGAATCCCAGTTTCAGCTCTCCCTAGAGTAAGCATGTGGTTTAACTGCTTAGAAGGAAAATATCAATTTATCTAAAGCAAGTCAGTCCAAAGTTGGGACATGGGTAGGAGAATGGCCTTCTGCCTGATGGATTTGGATAGGCTGCTGATTAATTCACCAGAGACAGCTGAGGTCCACATGAACATTTGAATTTAATCAGACTAAGGCATCTCATTCCTTACTGTGCTTTTTTTGGGAAGCAAGAAGTTAAGAGATGCTAGTTTGATTTGAATATGTAAATCTTGCCTATAGAATGTGTATTTGTTGTTCATAATCATTTATGTACAATCAGAAGCCAATCTTGCCTTTTGAAAGAAGCTGCACAGCTGAGCATTCAATTTTACCAGGCCCCTCATGAAAACTATTACCAAAAGAAAGAGAAAACACTTGCCCAGACATGATTGAGCTTACTAAGAAGCTGAAGGTCTTTACAGAGCGACTTGGAATCTGTGTGTGTGTGTGTGTGTGTGTGTGTGTGTGTGTGTGTGTGAGAGAGAGAGAGAGAGAGAGAGAGAGAGAGAGACAGAGACAGAGACAGAGACAGAAACAGAAGCAGAGACAGAGATAGACACAGAGGAGAGAGACAGAAACAGAGACACAGAAGAGAGAGACAGAGAGACAGAGACAGAGACAGAGGAGAGAGAGAGGCAGGCAGGCAGACAGACAGACAGACAGATGTAGTAATAGTGGCAGTGCTGATTTATGTACACGATGGGTCCAGAACACTGACTGGAGGGATCAGAAGTGACCAGGTAGGATTTCTACTTTGTAGTAACATTTGGAGTGGGGGTCAGGAGAGCATTTTGTCCCAGTTGTCAGGCCTCTGCCCCTCAATGTCTGTACCCTGTGAGCTCATGGTCAACACCAGGGAGCCAGAGCCATTGGGCCCAGTGGCAGTCAGGGCACTGTGTAGGTTTAGGGTGTTGTTGCCCTCCCGAAGCAAATAGGCCCATTTCCCCAGGTCATTGTGACCAGCAGTATACACATCAAAATCTCTTTACTGAAACCAAGTTAAACAGAAAACAGACATTTCAAACATAAAAAGGGAAAATTTTTAATCAAAATCTCCTGTCATGTTTGAGGAAATTGCTAAGCTGGTTTTAAAGTTCATATAGCAATGTAAAGGACAGGGAGGTACTAGATTTTCAGAATTCACATTTCCCAACTTCAAAGCATATTAAAGGCTACAGTGCTCAAAACAGTGTGGTTTCAGCACAGGAATAAACACATAATTCACTGGTACCAAGCTGAAGACCCAGAGATGAATCTCCACATTTATAGCCAATTGAGTTTTGACAAGGGTGACAGGAAAATAAAGCAGAAAGAAAAATCTCTTCAACAAGCTCTAGGAAGAGCTGTAGGTATCCACATCCAAAAGACTGAAGTCAGACCCCTCCCTCACACTCTATGCAAAAATTAACTGGAAATAAGTGAAACGCCTATGTGAAAGAGCTGAAATGACAAAATTCTCAGAGGGAAATGGAGCAGATCTTCATAGCCTTGGGGTAGGAAATAGTTTCCTAGATCTCAAGCCAAAGCAAACATAACAGAAGAGGAGAAGATAGGTATGTTGGGTGCTATCGAATTAGAATCTTTGTATTTCAGAGGATATCATCAAGAAAATGGGAAGACAGACTAGGGGATGGAAAAGAATATTTACAAATCATATTTCTGATAATAGACTGGAAATAAAAATTTTTACTTTTTTTTTGGGGGGGGGGCAGGACCAGGATTCAAACTCACGACCTTGCACTTGCCAGGCAGGCACTTGTGCTGCCGAGCTATCTCCCTGGCTCCAAATGAAATGTATTTTTTTTTTTTTTTTGTGTGTGTGTGTGTGTTATGACTGGCTCAGCCTGCCCTGGGGGTAGGGCTGGCACAGCATGTGGTGCTGGGGATCGAACTGTAGTCCCCGTAGAGGCCTAAGCTTTCCTAAGCAGGCACTTTAGACCACTGAACCATCTTGCCGGCCTCAATTTTTACATTTTACTAATTAGAAAAATAACTTAAGTAGAATGGGCAAAGAATGAGTGAAAGTTCCCTAAGCGAGATATCTAAGTGTCCACAAGATACATGGAAGATGTGCAATGACTATTAGGGACATACATTCATGATTCTGGATAAAATAGGAAGGACTTCATGAATATTGTGCAGAAAGTGTAACCCTCATACATTGCTGGTGGGGATGTAATATCTTTTAGTACCCTGAAAAAACAGGAGGTGTAGTGTTGCCTGATGCCTCCACAAATAAGAAATGTAAATACATATCCCACACATTTTATTAACAAAATAACCCACAAAACTTTCATGTGAACATATATAGCTCAATGTGTAGTCAGTAAATAAAACTCAGAAACAACCTATCCATCAACAGATGAATGGATAAACAAAATACAATATGTGCAAACAAGGGAATATTACTCAGCTATCAAAAAGAATGAGACACTGGTACCTGGTATGACATGAGTGAACCTTGCTGACAAAAGCCACATGTAGAAGCATAGAAGCAAGATGCCTGCTCCACAAGTCCAGAGCACACAAGTCTACAAAGGCAGTTTAGCTCTGGGTTGCTGGCAGGAAAAGTGGGGGATTATTAATGGGTAATGGTACTTCCTCAATAGAGTGATAAAAAGTTCTGAAGTTTCTGTGGTGATACTTGTGCAACTCTAGGGACAGACTGAAAGCCAGCCGAGAATTGTGTCATAGAAGGTAATTCCTTGTAGGGTGTGGGAGCTGTCCTCAGTAAAGTGTCAGGACATGTGGGAGTGGAGACCCCTCCATCTTTCTGTCCTATAGGGAGCGGCACTGGCAGCTGCTTCCAGCCCAATGGGTCTGCAGACTCATCCAACTGCGATTGGGTGTCTGTGTTCCCTGTCTTTTGGATGCTGCCTGCTCCTGGCACTTGCTGTCCACTCCCAGACCCACAGCCCATGCGCCAGCAGGGCTGAGGGCAGGTGCATATGGTGGGGCAGGCAGGAGTGGAAGGGTGTCTCTCACTGGTCAGTCCTGACCCTGCTCGGAAGGGCTGGGGATGCTAGCAGAGGGGTACATGTCCCCGGGGAACTGCCCCAGGCATGCCTCTTCCCAGAGCCACCAGTGACTGAGAGGAGCATGGCAGGGACTGGGGAAAGGGTGACAGTGTGTGTGTGTGTGTGTGTGTGTGTGTGTGTGTGTGTGTGCTGTTACCTTCTCAAGACGGAGGCCAGGCCAGGATGATAGGAGCTCTTCAGGTTGGTGAGTTTATCCTCCACTATGCTTTCTCTGTTCTACCAGAAGTGAGAGAGGGGCATAGGCAGCCAGGGCAGAAGCCGCAAGAGCATGGAGCTTTCTGCTTGGTTGATGGGTGTTGGCAGCGCAGAGACGAGAGCCTGGGGCTCTGGCACTGCCTGGGGTCCCCTGACAACCTGGGCAGAAGGGTGCCATCCTGTATGCTTTCTGCTGACCTGGCTGCATGAGAGCTGGACTGCTGAGCATGCAGCTGCCAGGAGGCTGGCCTGGGCCAGGTGCTTCTTTGGAGCTGGTGCCAGGTGGGACTCTAGCTTTCATTCCTGTGGGTGCAGAGAGAAGCCCCATGCTGTCCTGCTGGCTGCTTCATGGGGTGGCAGGTGGGTGGTTGGTGTGATACCTGAGCGCTTCCCCACTGTGGACGCCTCCCACTGTGTTCCTCCCCGGGGCCAGCTCAGCCTAGAGACCGTGAACACAAGTGAGAGGTGTCGCTGCAGACCTGGGACAGGGAGAGTGACAAATAGACTCATTTCACATCTGCAATTGCTTTTTACTTTTTCATCTAATTTCAAATTATTTCTTGGAGGAAGCACATTTTATTAATGAATCACCACATTAGAGATGACAAAACATGGAATTTAGCCGAGTACCATTTCCTTCCCTTGCAGTCAGCCTTGGAACGTGGCAGTGGCTGCCGGGCTCCTGACATGGGGTCTGGGAGCAGCACCCACTCCTGTCTACCTTGGCCACTTTGTCTTTCTGTCTCTCCAGAGCCCTGTGTGATGCTCACTAGCATTAGGAGTGGGTGGCCAACCATGCGAGGCCCCTGTGCTGTTGCATGCAACATGGCCACCCACAATGCTGAAAGGCAGGCTTCATGTGGCTCACAGTTTCCCAGCATTGAGCCCAGGGCCAGCTCCGAGGAGGCACATGGAGGAGGGTGTGGAGGAGCAAATCTGCTGAGCTCGTGGTAGCCAGGCCAGGGAAGACAAATAGCTCCAGAGGACAGGAAAAGAGGAAGAAGCTCCAAGGCCATGTTGCCCTGGCTCACCAGCCATGCCCAGAGGTGTGTTGCATCAGTCTGCTGAGTGGACTCAAAGGGCTAAGAGGGGGTGGCATTTTTGATTTCTGGCTTTTTAGGCTGGTTACTTAGAGCACAGTGGTAAGGCACCCAGCGAGGCATTATTATTTGCACATAGTGAGGAGGTTGCGTCACTGGAGCAGATGACCTGCTTGCCATCTCCTGGACATTTGGGGCTGTGGCAGGGGCTACTCCAAGGCACTGGGCAGCCTCCTTCTGGCCCAGGATGCCTGGGGTTGCATGAGTGCCTCCTCTTTGATCACCTTTCTCTTCACTGTGGAAACTCATAGCAGGAGACAGAGACCACACACCCAGGCTGCTCTCCCCTGGAGCTGTGCTCTCTGTCCAGCCAGGAAGCATCCCTGAAGATCAGATCTGCACCCTGGCCTCAAGGACTGCGGGAGTCGGGGAGAGCCAGCCTTGTGCCAGCTACCGGTCATTTCAGGCTTGCTTCTTTTTGATCAGTGATTGCTATGCTAGAAAATCATATACTTAAGGGCTTCAGACCACTCTCTGTTGCACACTTGCTGAGGAGCTGGGCTCTTCTCAGAATGGTGCTGTCACAGCTGAGCAGACAATGACCTGGTTTAGAGCCCCCAGGACTGCCAGCAGGCCAGAGCTGTTCCCAGGCTGCAAGTGCTCTTTCCGGTTTGGTTCTCCAGCAAGACCGAGTCTCCCGTGCAAACTTGGTCATCAGGGCCGTGGTTCTCACCAGGTGCTGGCGCCAGCTGCTCTCGCCCGCATCTGGGCACTCTGGAGGGTGCTGCTGAGGACCTTGCGATGTGGAGGACACTGGCCACAGAGCGTGATGTGGCTCAGGATGTGCACGATGACAAGGGAAGTTGTAGCAGCCCCTGCAGTGTGTGCGTATGTGTGTGCACACGTGTGTGTGGTGAGTGGCAAGGCCAGCAGTCCTGACTGGCAGAGGGCTTCAGGATGCCCATTCGGTATGGACATCACAGAGGAAGGCAAATGGCTCAAGGCGACATGAAACCTGCTCTAAATGAAAACACAGCCTCCCCCTGTGGAAATACCATGTGGCCCTCCCAGCAGGTCTGCTCAGATAAACAAAGCCAACGCAAGAGCGAGCCCAGCTTGTCATCCTCCTCCCCTTTGGACTAGCTGTGCCCTGCTCTGCGCAGGGTCCAACAGGCCTGTGTGAAGCTGTTCTCCCATTGGGCAGACTGGCTCTGAGGTAGCAATGTGTGGTTATTCCTAAAGCGCCTCAATAATCCTAAGTGACATTGGTTGTGCACCACTGGCAAACGTGATTGGCAAGCAGCTCAGGGGTGTCACTGAAAACAGGCCCCCTGGCTTCCCACGGAGTGAAACTTGCCCCACGGCTGCCTACTCTCAGGCGTTTACACAAGGAAGCCCAGCTTCAGTGTGGACCCAGTACATCCTTTCAGCCTTGGAGATCCATGCTGATCCCCTGGCCTTACGGATCACCTGTGCCAGGGGAGCTGCTGTGTTAGTGTCTGATCCCGGTGTCCACCTGTAAATGTGCTCTTGCCTTTGGTGAAGACATCTGGATGTGTGGCGAGGAGGGGCGGGGGTGTGTGTGGAGCAAGTGGTGCCTCGTGTTCATTCCCCAGAAACCCTCCCCTGAGACTTTGCCACTTGCTGCTTGGCCATTTGGTGGCCCTTCTGGTGGGCTGCTCCGTTCCTATCGCACTGTTGCCTTTGTTTCTCACTCCCCTACCCCACCCACGTGACACTGTGGCCCAGTCTGGCGGCTTCCGAAGCTTGGTGCCTGGGTCATTACGTTTCCTGCGTCTCTTCCCATCAGGACTGTGCCCTCCTGGTCCTGCTCTCTCTTCTTGGGTTGAACCCAGGACTTTACCTGCATTTTCCCAGTAGCATTTCATGGGTGGTGAGGGGCTTTCTGGCTCCAAACTACATTTCCAGTGAGCTCCATCTTCCCAACCTCTGCCTCCACCAAGCTCTCTGCCAAACGCACAATTTGGTGACTCTTTGTGGCACCTTATCTACAGGAAAGCTGGGGATCACTCAGTGCTGTGTCCATGACACACATCCTGCAGCTAAGAGCAGCTCCAAAGCTCCCCTAGTGGACATCAGTAGGAGCCCAGCTGATACCCCCGAGAGTCTTTGTTAAGGCTTATTTCCTGAGATAAGGAGCAGCCACAGGAGTTGGCAGGGGAGGCACACACGGAGGAGTGCCAGGTGACCCAGTGGTGATGGCAGCAGGCAGGGCCCAGCTGCACACCCGATCTCTGCCGCTGCTCTGTAGAGGACCTGGGGAATCTCTCCTGAAAGGATTCCACTAAGTGGGTCCGTGTGTTCCACAAAGTCTTTGCCTAAGTAGGGATTATCTTGGCCTCTGGAGGTGCTGTTACCTAGCCTCGGGACACAGGATTACCTGGCTTCTGGACATGGAGTTGCCATGGGCTTGCCACATGGAGTTACACTGGCCTCTGGGTGTGGGTGGCCTTGGGACACAGGGCTACCTGACCTCCTGACATGTGGTTGCCCTGACTGCCGAATATGGGGTTACCTGACCTCCTGACAGGGACTTACCCTGACCTCCTGATATGGGTTTACCTGACCTCCTGTCAGGGTGTTGCCCTGGCCTCTAGAGGTGGGCTTACGTGGCCTCATGCTGGCCGGCTTGCCACATTTCCTGGTGGAGGGGCAGGCACCTGCTCTGCAGCAGTTCCACACTCTTTCAGGCAGAGTGTCATAGTTTGAATCCTGCTTCCACTTACTTCACAAGCTGTGTGAGGCTTGACATGCTATTCCACCTGTGTCCTTGTCACCGTTTTCTATAAAGTGGGGACAAAAGCTGCCTCTTCCGGGAGGATTCTCCTGTAGATTAAATGTGGCCCTTCACGCTTATGCAGGGTGAGTGTTTGGTGATTACCTTTAAATGAATGACTAAACCTATATGGTCCCAGGATGGAGCATGTGCTGGGCCCTATGGGGCCTGGAGGCTTCAGTAGACGCTGTTGTAAAGCCTTGAGCAGGTGGGCTCCTCCTGGCCTTAAGATTCCTTTGCAGATCACCTTTGTCCTGCTGCTAGTAGTTTTATCAAAGCCTGCTCTTTGTATATTTTGCAGGGGGACCCTCCTTTTTGTCCCTCATATACTGCCGGCCAGTAAGAGGGGAACTTGCTCCCCAGGAGTGCTGGGCATGGCTTCCGTGCTGCTCAGCTTTCTCTTGATGCTGTCATGGGGCTCTGTGACCTCTTTGGCAGCTCAGGTTTGGGAGAGGCCGTCACATGGTGTGCCCTCCGCCATTCTGCTTTGGAAACTTGTTAGCGCTGCCTTCATCCCTTTCCTCTCCCTTCTGCATGCAAGGGCAGCCTGGGAAGGCTCTGCCCCTTGGAGACAGGAGGAGAGAGTTGCTAGGGCCCTGGCTATGTTTCCTGGGGACACCCTGCTCTTGTTCCAGGTCCTCTTTTCTCCTGCTCTTCCACTGTGTCTGCAACATGGTCCATCCTCTGAGGAGGAGGCCTTGTGCCTCACAGCATGAACCACAGAGGAGCGCAGCTGCCCAGCCTCCAGATCTTCACACAGGGTAAGCTAGCTGGGAAACCTCATGTCACTGGCATAGTGATCCAAATCCTAGGCATGTGCTGTCCCACTGAGCTCTACCCACAGCTCTTGGTGACCCAAGCCCTGTGCAGCAAGACCAGATGGTGCGGCAGGGCTGGAGGAAGTGAGACACTTGGTGTTTGTGGCCACGGTGTTGGTGTCATGATGGACTTTGCTGTGTGCATGTGAAACTGGCAGAAGTAGGTCCCAAAGGTCACCTGGGGGCTTGATCAGTTCCCTGGGTGAGGCATGTCCCTCATGGGCCATCACAGGCCCAGTTACAGGAAGGAATTATGTAGTTGGGCCCACGTTCTTTGGAGTCAGTAGAAGGAGGAGCAGGCTCTGGGTAGGTAGAGTCCATTGCTGTGCCACTGCTACTACTGTTCTCCGAGAGCTCTGCGGGCTCTCCTTTGCATGGTTGCTTAGCCTTTTGTGTCTCCTTCTAGTGTGCACCAGTGAACAACTTGAAGTTGGCAGCAGGGCAACATGTGCCCACTGGCCAAAGCTCCGGTGCTGTCAGCCCATCTGTGGTTGGGGTCCCCATTAAGACCGAAGCTGAATGGTCTGAAAGTGGTCAGAAGGAGAGGTGCTCTGTGCACAAGGTGGTGTGGGAGGAAAGCAGGCTTGTCCAGTGGACACCTGGCCCCTCTCTGCCCATTACCCAGAGGACACCCTGCTCGTTGGCCATGTACATCAGCATTAAGGCCTGCACAGTGGCCACTATAGCAGGGCATAGCCAGGGTGTCCTAAGCAGCGTGCCCTTGTATGCCCTGAGCAGCAGGCTGGGCTCCAAGGCCTATGTCCTGACCCTGGCCCTGTCCCCAGGCAGGCTGTGGCATTCTTCATGGGGATAAGGCTGGCTTTCCATGGGGAAGGAAGCGTGTGCCTGCTGTTATGTATAATGGGAGGAGCCCGACTTGTCCTCGGCCCTGTGGCACAGCCGTTGGGCAGACCCAGCAGCCCAGTGTGAATTTGGGAACACCTCTTGATTGGCTGACACCCCACAGATGAGGGGCATGGGCTAGTACTCCATGTCCCAGTGCCTGCACCTGGTGCCCCCTGTGCAGATGCCCTGTGAGGGAGCCAGGTACTCTGCAGCAGGAGGCCGGGACTCAGGGGACTCCTGCAAGCTGAAGGCAGCACCTGGTGTGCGGCTCGCCCTTGCAGAGCTGAGTGGCCCCTGGTAGCATCAGGCTGTGAAATGCCTCATTAATGGCTCTCTTTATTATTTGCCAAAGCGATAACATTTTGGTTAAGTTGGGTTAAATAGAATAAATACATTGTTAACATTTATTTCGCATATTTCTTTGACACTTTTAAAATTTGTGGCTATTGGAGCATTTAAAATGAGGTAGGGCTTTCACTGGCTTTCCATTGGGTGAGCTGGCCTTGGATCTGCTCATCCAGCCCCTGAGATCTCTTTTAGGGTGCCCAGGAGGGGGGTGAGGGGGGCAGGTGGCAGGATCCTCACCACCTTAGGCCTTGTGGACATGGAGAAGTGGGGTGGGTTGGTCCTGCTAAGTCGCTTCCGGATTCCTCTTGGGTGACTTTCATAGAAGGCTGAGTCTCAGCCTGCAGGCTCAGTTCAAGGGGCACCAAGGGGCACTGACATTCCAGGGTGTGTGGCTTGATGGGGTGTTCTGTGCTCTTCCGCAGCAGTTGCACCTGCCAAATGGAAATCTCATAAACACTGAATGAAAAGTGGGCTTAAGTAGATTAGCCAGAAGGGAATTGCAGTGCTCATTTGGGCAAATTGTGATTCATGCATTTGTTTGCATGCCCTTCAGGACTGAAGTGCATCGCGACAACCACGGGAGGCTGGGTTAAGGCCCAGGACTGGGAGAATGACCAGGACAGATGCTGCACACAGGATGCACCACTATCGCTGCTCCTGCAGGCATAAACATGATGCTTAGCGTGGGTGATGGAAACGACGATTTAGATGGCTTGATTTTTCTTCATCAGACTATTTGGCACAGGCTCATTGGGGTGGAAATCTACTTTGTACACAATTATTTATAGTTTGTTGGCTTTTTAAAAAGAGGACCGGTGTGTGAGAAGATAGAACAGGCTCTGCCAAGCCAGAGGCTGAGCTGGTGCCCTCTGCGCTGGTCTCACCCTGAACTCTGCGGAGAGCCCTGGTGTTCTTACCCCTTTCCTCTGTCTGCCCCCCAGGCCATCCTGGGTTTGTCTCCAAATGCCGGCATTCTTCCATTTTTCTGCCTGGCCTCTTCTGTGGGAGAGGGAATCTCCCTTCCACCAGAGAAGTCAAACTGCACAGACCCCTGCTGTACCTGTCCCAACGCTGTGGTGAGCTCTGTGGCCTCGGCTGTCCCTGCAGAGGCTCCTGCCTGAGGCTGAGCAGCTGGAGTTGGTGCTACAGACACAGGGACAGAGGAGTTGCCCCTCTGTCCCCTCTGTCCCCCTCCCTGGGACCAGGGTCCTCCAGGCTCCAGGGGACTGCACATGGCAGGGACACTGTAGCTGGATGCTCTCTAACAGAACTTGCTGTCATCATGGCAGGTGACAAGTCTGAGCCCTGGATCTGGCTTAGGGGGCTGTGACATTCAGTTTGCATAGGAAAGGGCAAGCTGAACAAAGGCAGTTACTTAAACGTGACACCTTCAAGTCACTTCCTCTGCCGTTGCACAGATTGCACCTGCCATGGCCCAACCTGCAATTCTGTCTCTTATTCTCCCCATGCACGATTGGTGACTTTCTACTGGAATGCGAAGCCCACAGGGAAGGGACTTGGTTTTGCTTGCTGATGTCCCAAGCACTTGGTACATAGTAGGCTCTTGAGGAATGTCTGTGGTACATAGTAGGCCCTCAAGGAATGCCTGTTAAACATTTGTCAGAAGAATGCAGACCTCTTCCCTTGGAGTGATTTTGTAGCCTGGCCCCTAGTCCCTCTTCCTTTTCTGAATCTTGCTCTGTAGCAATGAGACAGAAACACAGGACCCCTCCTCTCTCCAGGGGCTCAGCCCTGAGCCGCCTGGGATGATGGCATAGTCTTGCTTTGCTCTGCCTCTTACCACAGGATCACAACAGTGTCTGTCCCTTTCTGGGCTCCTCCTCCTTCCCAAATGAGCCACTGCACAGCCCCTCTGGCCAGATGTGCACGTTGTGAGCCTGTCACATTTAAGGAACTGCTTTTGCTCAGCTTGCCCTTTCCTGTGCAAACCGAATGCAGCGGTCCCTAACTCAGATGCAGGGCTCAGATGTGTGTGTGTGGGGAGGCCCTCAGCTCCTCTGTGCCTGCTGAGCATAAGAAAGAATTTGGGTCCCTCCACTTCTCTCCACTTCTCTGAGTGTTTTTTGGCTTCCTGTGTCACTGGTGAACTTGACTGTGCTGTAGCATTGGTAAAATCCAACAGAGCTGTAACTGTACTGCTGGGCATTTAGGAACCATGGGTACCTTTCCGAGGAACCCCTTGCACTCTGTCTTAATGCTTACCAGCATCGGTTTCAGGGGTTTGCAGGCAAGGTATGAACATAGTGGGAACAGACTTTTTTTTTTCAATTTTTTTATTGTTTAAATTTAACAATGGTTATATTACATATTTTCATCATCAGATCAGTTTAGATTAATACATATAGGTATATAAGATTGATCAAACAATTAAACATTAACCTTTCTAAATGGGAACAGACTTTTAACATGCAAACCTAGGGGTAATTATACCCCTCCATGCTATTGGTAACTTTTGGAGACAGCCTTGGTTATCCAAAGCAGGACGTGCTACCGTGGATACCAGGGTGGATACCAGGTGGATACCAGGGCATTGGAAATCCCAGTTAGCTGTCAGGGCACTAGGTGAGCACCTCAAATCAGCTTCTTTGGGTGGTATCCCTGGCGAGCTTGGGCAGCACCAGTGTGTGCAGCTGGTGCTGGGTCCCAGCTCTGTCTCAGATTAGCTGTGTGACACAACACAGGCTCCTGGCTCCCCTGACCTCAGGTGCCCTTGTCTATCACAGCAGAGTGATGGCTTCCATTTGGAGGCCTATGAAGGGAGCAAGCCAGAGCTGTGCCCTGCTCTGGAGGGACCGGTGGGGCTCATGCTCTGTGGGGAAGCTGTGCCATCTCATCTGAGTGCTTCTGGGATTTGGATCCACAGCCAGACATCCCTGGTGTGAAGGGAAAAGCAGAGGAAATGCACTGTCCTGCAGCAGGAGCTTGGGCAGAGCCTGGGGCAGCAGGTGAGTGGCTCAGCAGCAGTGGCCGGGTGCCCTGTAGCCGGAGGCTTGGTCTGCCTGGCTCTGTCCTGAGCCATCATCACCCAGTGCTAGGCCTGTGAGCCGAGCCGGCTGGCAAGGCCCTGTGTGGGATTCAAGGTCACACTTATTAGAGGTGGAAAGAGCAGGATTAAAGGACAAGCTCAGCCGCCTTGGCAAATGGTAGTTTTTATTCCTATGAGAGTGCAAGTTGTTATTTTAGCAGCCATTGCTGAGGTGATGCTATCAGTCCTGGGTGACGTTGCCAGCATTCTAGAAGAGCTCAGATTCCGAAAGGGAAGGGTTGGATTTTAATAGCAACCAATATAAAAGTGGGGCCAGGGCAACAGGAGACTTAGGGCCGTGGAGCTCAGGGGGAAGGGTCCGGGAGAGTTCCAGGGGACACAGGCTGCATGTTACAGGGCAGGAGAACAGCAGTGGCGAGATGGGCTGCTGGGAGCAAAGGGAGCACTGGGCATCCATACCACGCCCACCATAGGCTGCTCAGCAGCCTGGAGCCAGGACTGGGCTGGGCAGAGGAAGGGCTTGGCTCTGGCTGCTCCTGAGCCTGCTTGGTTGCACCCCATTGTCTCTGCAAACAACTCCAGGGGTGCCTTCCTTGGCAGGCAGCCCTATAGAAGCAGCCTGGGCCTGGCAGGATGGGGAGGGTCTGTGAACCTGGGGTCAGGCCTGAAGGTCAGATTTAGAGCTCAGCTCCAGGTACAGGCCAGGCTGATGTTTCTGTGCCACAGGCAGTGGCTGCATCACTGCGTCTGAGGTTTCTTGGTTGAGAAATGGAAGAACAATACTTTTCCTGCCTTGGGAGTTATGTAAATGCTGAGAACAGCTTGCGTGAAGAGATGCTGGGTGCCACTTTCACTCACATTTTCCCTTCTGTGGCCTCCTTTCTGTGGCTTCCCTTCTGTGGTCCCTTGACAAGCGGGACACCTGCTTCCTGGGGAGAGCAGCTGCACCAGAAGACAGACGGGCACCAGTGCAAATGGAATGGTAGGCGTGTGGTTCCACAATCACTGCTGAAGTCCCAAAGCTGGATAAAGTGAGCAGGGACACTAACTCCTCCACACTGGGAGGCACCTGGTCCTCACCTTCCATCTTCACCGACCAGATTTGACATGACCTTATGTCCAGCCAAGTGTCACCTTGGCACATCTCCAGCTCCAACTTCACCTACAACAGAACTTTAAAGAAAATTACAATCAAAATTAAGAATGGAAGGGCTGGCCAAATAGCTCAGTGGATTAAAGCACCTTCAAGGAGGTGCAGGGTTGGGTGGGGGTGGGAGGGTTCAATCCCTGGGTCTGCTGGGCTGGCCCCAGCCTCTGGGTGCGCGGAGACCGCAATTGAGACTGGGTATGGTGGCAAGTGCCTGTAATTCCAGCTCCTGGGAGGCTGTAAAGAGGTGGATCACTATGAGTCTGATTTAGTAGAGCGACCTTGAAAACCCTGTAGTCCCTTCCCTAAAACACAAAACAAGGCCTGGGGAGATAGCTCTGTGGCACAAGTGCCTTCCTGGCAAGTGCAAGGTTGTGAGTTTGAACCCTGGTCCTGCAAAAAAAAAAAAAAGTAGATGACATTAAAACAAAACAAAACAAAACAAAATGGAAAAAAATTAACAAAATTAAGAATGGATTTCTATTTATGATAGCATCCAGAAAGAATGACTTTTGAAGTAAATGCATAATTTAGGAATATGCCATTTACCTATTACATAAAGATACCTGTTATATAATACTTATAGTTTAGATTTCAACATGTATTTGTGAAATGAGTAGAATATGAGAAGTACAAATATTGTAAACTGAGAAATGGTAAGTTGTGCCGAGGGACATTGGACCTCCGAATAAACACACGCTACTCAGGCGGCCTCAGTTCTTCGCAGACTGATCTGAGATTCAAGGCAGCAGTGGCAGGATTTATTTATTTATTTTTGCAGAACTTGGCAAGTAGCTCTGCAGTTAATACTGGAATACAAAAACTGCATAGCCAAATAGTTTTGAAAAAAGAGCAAAGTTGTAGAACTTTAATTTTCTGCCTTTGAAGTTCATGATAAAGTTGCACTGGCAGGGAAGGTGTAGGGCTGCTGCGAGGGTAGGCACACAGCATGCTGGGGCACCCCGGAGCCCAGAAATACATTTTTATGCAGATGCTAACTATTTTTTGACAAAGGTGGCAGGCAGCTCTTTGGAGGGAGGGATGGTTTATTTTTTTTAAAAAAAATAGAGTTGGAACAATTGGATAGCCACATGCTAAAATGTGACTGTCACTTCATACCCTGTTCAAAAACTGAATCAAAATAGATCAAAAGCTTCAAAGAGCTGAACAATAAGCTTTTAGAATGAAGCCTGTGAGAAAATCTGATTTAGGCAAGGTTTTGTTAGATGTAATGTGGCAGTTGTGGCCCATTCAAGAAAAAGTAAGATTCCTTAGACTTCATCAACATTCAAAATGTTGGAAAGAAAAGGAAACATTTTGAGAAGAATCACTGCCTTTATTTTGCCTGTCGTTTTAATCATGATCTTCATTATTTTGCTATTTTCTTTTGTGCTTGGATAATATCTTGAAGTGTTTTTTTCTGATTACTGGATTCAGATTTTGATAGGGGCTATTGTTTTTGTCACTCCTTCTGTGATAGACACATGGCCCTCTGCACAGTATATGTCTTTCCTGAAGGGTTATCTTTGTTACTTTTATTTATTACTTTTACTTTTGTTGTTCATTTTGTTTTTTCAGCATTTTTGAAATGAGTAAGTTGACAGTACCAACAGTGATACCTCAGTACACAGACTTAATTCTTTCTATAGTTGTGGCCACAAACTGAATTGGACAAGAATGAAATCGAATTTTCCCATAAGGCCAGCCCAGAACACAGCACCGCACTTGGTCCATTTCTCATCCACTTCAGTTTGTGATCAGGAGCATGGAAGGGATTAAGTTCATGAACAGAAGCACCACTGTACCCAGCGGTGTGTTGTACAAATACGTGAACTGATGTAGATACATACCTTAGAGCAGTGCTTGACACATAGTAAATGTGCAATAAATAACAGTTCCATCATTTTTAGCTTTTACTGCTCATGATATTGAGATTAGGAGATGAGTGTGGCTTGGGCTTACACAAAAGAGCCCTGGTTCTGCACAGCTCGGCCTCTAAGGACCTTGTAGGTAGAACTTCTCGGGGGTTCCCACGAGGTGTGGCTGCATGACAGAGCCCAGGCCATGCAAACTGTGACGGTGACTCAGCCCATGCCCCTTCTCCAGCGCAGGTGTGCTGTGCTCTTGCCTGGCTCTTTTTCTCCTCCGTTCGGCACAAGTTTGCTCTGTGGTGTCAGTTTCTCTCACTTTTCAGATAAACGTTTGGCCTTGCTTTTCACCTGTCTTGTTCAGTCCTTTGTCTGCAGTGGACCTGGAGTGTGTCTGATGGCTGAGCCTTTTTAAGGGAGCTACCGGACAACAGTGCTTTAGTGTTTTTCATGAGAATTAAACATTTTATGATTCCAGAAGTCGATTTTTGCATAAAGCAAAGTCATATATGTGCATATATACACACATATATACACACAAATGTACAATATATATGCACACATATACATATAATATATACACATATAAATTATATATGTATATATAAAATATATATGTAATGTGGAAAAGGGAGAGAGAACCAAAAAACACACACATATGTTAGGAGAAGAAGACCTTGCATAAATGCTTCAATACTAAACATGTGGAGCCAGTGTGGACAACCTCAGTTATCTTTGGCCTTTATGATTATATGTGCCCAAAGCAGTGCCCTTGGATTCAGACTGCACTATAGTGAAGCGCTGCTGAGGCAGCCTTGGCCACCGAGGGTGCTACACCTGGATTTCCTTTCTTCTGGCAGTGTAATGGGTTTTCTGTGATATATGAGGGTAGCACCATCTGTTGAAAAGGCATCATACTATATTTCTTTTCCTAAAGCGCATATACATTTTTGGTAGATTATCTATTTGTGTCTGTCTGTCTCTCTCCATAATACCTTAGCCCATGAATGATTCTGCTTGCACACAGTTTGGTTTGCAAACAAAAGCCTTCTGCCAAGCTTTGCTCCTGCTTGCAAACTCCATGTCAGGTGACAAACATGACCATGGCCATTTTCTCCACACAAACGTAAATGTGATTTTTTGCCCAAGCTGTTAAGCAGATGAAGTTCAGGAAACACAGTACCACAGTACTCTATATATAATGATAATGTTAGGACTAACTCTGCTTTAGTTGTCTGATTTGTGAATATTTTCTTCATATCTAATCTTTTCCTGTGTTCAAGGACTTGTTTATTTTCTTTGGTGGGCAAAGAGGGCCACAGAGAAGCATTATTGAGTCTCTCTTAAAAGTTGTATGGATTTTCTTTGTTTCTTTTAGCTCCAGGAAAGGCGGGAAGCCAACAGTTTTCCCTTTACTGGGTAGAGTTGCCTTACCTGAGAGAGCCAGGAGGGGCTGAAGCCAGGCCCACCTCCAGGCCGCTGATCCCGCTCTGCCTCGGGGTGGCTTGCTGCCCTATGGTGCCACCTGAGGTCCCTTGGCAAGGATGCAGTGTAACTAGCGCTGGCCTGGCACATGTCTGCTGTGCGATGGGAGCCGTCCTTCGTTGTATTGCAAAGGGCACCATTCTGTGCTCTCAGACCCTGCGCTCTCCTGAGGGGTCACTGTGCCCAGACTTCCCACCTTCCAGCTGTTGCATAGTCAAGCCAGGCCTTAAGTCAGTCCGTGCAGCTATGGTTTAGGAGGTGGCACTGACCAGCTGGAGCTCTAGTTGCTATGGACTGCAGGTAGGGGAGACCTGGTCAGCAAGTGCAGGGGACCTTGTGCAGCTTGGTTTCTTTCTGAGCTGGCCTCATGGCCCCACACTGGACAGTGCACTGTCATCTCCTGGGCCAGCGCTGGTGACCACTATATCCATGTCCCAAGGGAACTCATAGGACTACTTTGCCTCCTTCCTTTCTTACTTATCTTAATCCATTTCCAGGCGTGTGCATTATGTCCACTCAGATGTTTCCACTAGCTCTGGCTGAGCTTTCTCAGGTGCTACCAGTTAGGGGATGGCTAGTGAGCTCCCATTAACTTGATTCTCCACGGATTCACTAGTATTTACACCCTCTATGGCACTCTCCACTGCGTTGAGACTGAGCAGATATTGCATGAGAAGATCGGAGATGTGAGGACAATAAATGCTCGGGCTACATTTCTTCTGTTGGAGCAGGCCAGGAGAGCGCTTTCTGGGGAAGATGTCATCCATTGGGGCAGATGCTGCCCCTGGCTTGGGACTAATTCTGCTGGTGCGAGGTTGGGCACTGGTGGCTCTGAGGCTGCAGCAGAGCACCAGGCCCTTGCTGTGATCTTGGGGTTCACAGGTACCTTGTCTTTGAACTCTCACTGTTATCACCCAAATGCCTTGCTCCTGTCCCCTTGGGCTGCACTATTTCTCCTTGTCGGACCTCTTCAAGGGTCAGAGGCCAGTCATACTTGGCCTTTGTAACTCCCTCCCTGCATTGATGGTATTCTGAAAATTCCAGTAAGGGTTTAGTTTGCCTTTCTTTCTTCTATTTTTATTTATTTTTTTTATTCATCTAATAAGAAAAAAAAATAGCATTGAAGCAGTTTCAAAACAAGTTAGTAGGATGGTTATAATAATTAATACCATGCATATTGTTGTCTTCTTAGTAGTTATTCATATGACAACATGCAGACCTGATATCTTGTCTAAACAGTATTAGCACAAACTTTTATTCTCAATGAACTAAGACAAAGTAGTTGTATATCTGTCCTCTCTTGTGTCTACATATATTTTTTTTCTTTTTAAAGTTTCTAATACTAGGAAAAAATATCATACCATGTCTTATAAGTAGATTATAAGTCAAAGATACAGTGTGAATCATGAAACAAAAAATATAATTAAGCAATATTAGAAAAATAATTAAATATTAATTAATTAAATTAAATTAAGTTAAATATTTCAAAACAATACTCCTAAGTTCAAATCAAATTATGAGTCCAACTTAGAGACCAGAATGTTGTGTATCCTATGTATGAATCTGTAACCAAATCATAGTATTTTTTTTCTTTTGTTTGTTTATTTATATTTATTTTTATGGCCAGCTCAGCCTGCCCTCAGGGCAGGGCTGGCGCAGCATGTGGTGCTGGGGATCGAACCATGGTCCCTGCAGCCACCCAAGCTTTCCTAAGCAGGCGCTTTAGACCACTGAGCCATCCTGCTGGGCCCAATTCATAGTATTTGAATAGGTTGATATACGAAAAAATATCAACTAAGAAAAAGTTTCCATGGTAGTAAAGAATTACTAAGAATAAAACATAACATAAATACTACAATGGCAAATACATGACCAGAACTTCCAACAGTTTGGGGATAGAATATCGCACAGTGTTTTAGTGTGTTGTGTACATGGACAGTGTCCATGAGGCTTAGTGGAGGCCAGGTGTCACTTGTGGGACTGAACTGCTGCTATTCCCTTGATAGCCACCCTGTAGACCCAGACAGAATCATGACCCATAGGGTTCAGGAGAAGTCCATTTGTATAATATGCTGATGGATATACTCTGCTGCTGTATACAAAAGAATATTTGAGAGGCTGCTTTTGTATACCTCTTTTCCTCCTGTGTTTAATTGTTTGCCCTATTTGGGGGGGTTCTTTCCATTCTTCTTCATGGAGTTGTGGTCATTTTGATCCCTCTCTAGAGTATCTTTTAGTACACTATGATTGCCTCTTATTTCAATGGGCTTTTCGGCTCTAAACATTTTCTACCCAGGAGCTGTTCTCCATTTTTTCCTTACTAACAAAGCTTCAAGTTTGCTGAGATGACCCTCTGTTTAGATGGAAAGCTATGGTTCTGGAAAGTTCCTGAGCAGTGACCTATTCAGAGGCCTTCTGAGGGTAGCTGGAGTTGTCTGTTTTCCTTGTATATACACCGCTCAGTTCTCCTTCTGGGCTTATCTCATCCTTTGATCTCAGATATGATGGCAAGAGCTAAAATATCTAACTCCAATCATTAGAAAAAAGGCAGTATTATTTCAAAGTCTTGAACCTGCTTTCTCTTCGGTGGTGCTGGGGATGGAGCCTAGGGTACCAGTGCAGTAGGCAGGAGGCTGCAGTGAGCCACAGCCCTAATCCCAGCCTTAACAGCTCAAACTGGGCTCAGCAATGTAAGCACCTGCCTGCCAAGTGCAGGGTCCTAAACTCAATCCTTGGTATCAGAAAGGAAACAAATGAAATGAAATGTTTTGAACCCACAAACCAATGCCAGCACTTACCACTCTAGACTTGTCCTATGGGACAGGAATCATCTTCTGTCATATTTAGAGTCCTTTGTATTGAGTCTTTTGTTCCATATGCTAGATTTGTTAATTGAGGTTTATAGTGCATTGCTAGGCTTCAAATGCAAGTAAACTCAAAATGGCTTAATAGCCACTCTGTCTCAGTCTTACCCAAGCCCTTGGTCTTTGGACTCAGGATGTGATGCATGTGAGCTCCAGCTGTTGTCTTCTGCATGTCTGTGGTCTCTTGTCTGCATGTGGCCTGCACCAGGTGGGCTGTGTTAGGTGCAGACCTCACATCCACACCAGGTCATATGCAGTTGTAAAAGAAGAACCCTTTCTTCCTGTATCTGGTAGCAGGTCCCTTAGTGACCAGTACAAGCCCTTTCTTGATGCAAGAGCCTGTGGCCATGCAGGGAGGTTGCTCCTGGGAAGAATGAGGCTTTTTTAGCTAGGAGGAAGAAGGGATGGTGTTCTGGGAGAGGGCAGCTGGCATCTGCCCCATGACAGGGCCACGGCAAAGCCACAGACCATGGACATTCAGCCTTGTGCTTCAGTTTTATGGAACTCCCTGTTGCTCCCAAATGAAGCACACTGCATGAGACCTAGTGAGCACCTCTGTAGCTGGCACATTAATTATGCATGTGTTGTGGCATGTAGGTCTCTCCACGGTACTTTACAGGCAGTGCTGGGGCAGGTAGGCCTGAGATTGAGAGAGTCAGGTCCCTTGTGCAGCCCACCAGGCATGTAACCTTTTAGTAGCTCTTCAGAGAATAAGGGGCATCAAATGTCTTTGCATCAGAAGACAAATGACTACTCGGGCTCCTGCCTGCATGGCTCTGAGATCAGCTGAACCATTACTGTTCACCTTTGAAGGCAAGCAAACTCAGAGTCACTTAATAGCCCAAGGAACTTAGCCAAGGATCACTGTCAGATGTACTTGGAATGTGGTGCTTCTGGGCCCCAGGTGACACTGTGACACCCTCAGCAGGCCTCAGTGACAGCTCAAAACCAGAGTCTGGGTCTTGTTTGGCAATGTCAGGATGATGAGGACTGTGTCACCATGGTTTTCTGCTCAGCGTGAGGAACAATTTAGATGAAAACATGCTGAATCAGTGAAAATCAAGCAGGGGAAGAACTTTGCTAACACTGCGCTGCAGAATGCCATTTGTGCATTCAGAACTTGATTTGGGAAAATTAATGACCAGCCCTTCTGTTCTGGTAGCTGGAGAAGCAGTTAGGAAGCAACCAACCTAGCTGGCAGGAAGGGTAGATCTGTGAGTAGCTGTGGTGTAGTCCAGTCAGCAAGAATGGTCATGCAATCCCCTGGGATCATTGTCTAATAGAAAGAGTGTTAAGGAGTGTGGGGGTAGCATATTAGTTGTATTAAGGTCGTAGCATATTAGTTGTATTAAGGTCACTATGCCAACAGCAGTGCCAGCACCCAAGATTCCCATGGCTTGACCTTGCTGATGTTTCTTCTCACCCATACAGTGGTTGAAGCAGGCACCCCTGGTTGGTGGGGAGTGGGTGCAGGGAGACAGATGGGCATGTTCTGCTCCCTGTATTTAGCAGCACAGTTGAGGCTCTGTGTCCCTAGTGCTGAGCACTGAGCTCTGGCCAGTGATGGGAGGAGAGAGGTGGATTAGGGAGGACACTCCCAAGTCTTAATCATATTAGTCTGCAAGTGACTCCCCCCTTCCTTCACATTTCACTGGCTACACCTGTTACATGGCCCCACCAAGGCTCAGAGGATTGGAAGCGTGGCCTCCCCTGGTCTGCACTGTGGAAAGGAAGTGTGGACCCCTGGTGGGCAGCAAACCTGTTCTGCTCTAGGAGGAGGCTTGCAAGAGGTGGACTTCACGTGGGTTTGGAAGGATGAACCACTGCCCGCTAGAGACTCCAGGGCTGGCACACTTTCCAGCCAAAGGGAGGGAGCATTTTCATTAGAGTGTTCATCATGGAAAATTTCCTTTCTTTCTTTCTATCTTTCTATCTTTCTTTCTTCCTTCCTTCCTTCCTTCCTTCTTTCCTTCCTTTCCTTCCTTCCCTTCCCTTTCCTTCCTTCATTCCTTCTTTCTTTCTTTCTTTCTTTCTTTCTTTCTTTCTTTCTTTCTTTCTTTCTTTCTTTCTTTCTTATTATGGCCAGCTCAGCCTGCCCTATGGGTGGGACTGGCATAGCATGTGGTGCCGGGGATAGAACTGTGGTCCCTGCAGTTGCCTAAGCTTGCCTAAGCAGGTGCTTTAGACAGGTCAGCCATCTCGCCTGACCTATCATGAGAAGTTTCATAAAGATTTAGAATTGTGTTTGCCCACTAAACAGTCTTCAGAAGTTTCATATCTAATAGTGTGCAGCAGAGCAGGTTATGGCCTACCTGTGCAGGACAGAGATCTGTGGATCAACTTCTGTGGCAAGGGTGATGGCTTTACTTTTCTTGCTAAGAAAGCTATGTGGGTGAGTGATTTGGTCCTGAGTAATGTGAGGTTTAGACAGTTGGACAGATACTGTAACAGAAATCCCCACCCAATCCCAGCCAGTATCCTTCAGTTACTTAGATGCCCAGGTCACAGTTCCTGTTCCCATTCAGGTTACTTCTGCTTCTTAGAAATGGCTGCTCACTGTGATGCAAAGCTGGTCACTGTGATGCACCTTGTATAAACCAATCCACAACTGGCAAGCAGTTCTGCCTCTGTGCTCCCTGCTTGCTCATCCCATATAAGCCCTAGACTACCAGAGATCAGGGCCTGACTTTCTGGGAATGATCCTGACCAGTGCCTGTGAACATAAAATTAATCTGCCTCCAATCCTGGGTATTACTTTGGTGTTTCTGCTTGCTATTGCAGTTCCAGGCTTGCATTTTGGGGCCAGAATCTGAGAACATTAAATATAAACTAGGGGCAAGGAGGATCCATCTGCGTGCCAGGGTGGTGGTGGTGGGGGCTTGGGGTAGTTATAGGAGTAGAGGACGGTGAGGCCCCCAGAGGGTTGGCTTGACAATGGTCTTCTCAATCTCAGCTTCTTTGTTCAATTTCACTGTGTTTAACTCGTGGGGCTACTGGGAACTCATAGATAGAAAGTGACAGAAGGCCCAAACAAATAAATAATGTAGATGGAGATGCTTGCAAATGATGAAGTGTTATGCAAATTGGTGAATTAATTATTTGTGTAATGAATAGCTGCACTGGGACAGGCTTAGGGCTAGAAGGCAAGGGAAGCTGTGTATACCTGGTAACAAACTTCAAGATACTTTCTGTAAGCCGTGGGAGGCTGCTGAAGCTGGCCAAAGAGCCTAATAAAAGGTGTTGTGTGGAAAGAGAGTGTAGGGCCATGTGGGGACTGTGACCCTGTTGTCTGAGCTTCCTGTGACACCCTTGAATTGGTCCCTCCCTCCTTGTTATAGTTTGTACCTAGGTGTCCCCATAAAGCTTCATGCAGTCATGGTGCAACTTCTAGAGTTTGTGGTTAATTCATGATCCAAGGCTGGGATTATGGGTCTGAGTACTGTTGCGATTGTAGGTGTGAGTGCTGCATCCAGCCTCGGGCAGAGAGCCCAGAGGCAATATGAGGAAGGGAGAGAGGCTGCAAGGGAGAAAGGCTGGCCTCTGCCACTGCTACTCTTCCCTTCTGCCTTCGCTTTGTGCTGCTTTCTGCCACCATGAATGGTGGCCCTCTGCCTTGGAGCCAGCTGAATATGGACTGAAACCAGCACTAACTGTGAGCTAAATAAATCTTCCTTCCTTAACGTTAGATGTCAGATATTTTATCTCAGCAACAAGAGAAGAGTAACAGAGACATTCCTCTTCAGTCCTGTAGACACTGCCACAGTTGAAGCCAGAAAGGCTCTCGGCAGCGAACTTCTACGCGGCCTTCTGGTCTTCCTACTTAACCCCTTCTCCATTTGCACCTAGAAAATTGCATCTAATCGTTTCATTGTTCATTTATTTATGCACTCACTAATATTTATTGAGCACTGTGCTAGTTTTGCCTTGTGGTTTATGTAACTATTCCTCTATTATTGGATATTTATACTGTTTCAATTCATTACTATTATTTGCCAGAGGAATTTAGTGTCATTAAGCTTGTGCTCTAGGCTACATGTCCTATCCTGCTGATCTTCCTCAGGGCTGGAAGAGTGTGTGGGAGGTAGGCATCCTTCTTGGGCAGACACGGAGCTGTAGGTGCTGTGCAGTCTCTAGCCTCTGGCTTCCAGATGGTGGGTGACAGAGGTGGGATTCCCAAGCAGATAGTTTACTACCTGGCTGGGGCTTTCCCAGATGGCTAAAGGTGAGGAGGACCACTCTGCGTGGCTTTCTTTCTGCTTCTCCATCTGCCTGAGGTGTCTTCTTTACCTGCTACCAAGGCATGATCATGGCTGCCAGCTCTGACTGGATTCTGGGGCCTCCTGCTTGGGGATTTCCCTGCTGCTGGAAGACAAAGAGCGGCCTTTTGACTGGAGGTGGGATCCCTGTGGTGAATTGCCCATTCTTCCTGCCCTGTCCTGCAGGCTTTGCTGGCCAGGCAGGCGGTCAGGGTGTGATAAACCAGCTGTGTGAGCAGGTGTGACCTGTTATCTGTGGCCAGGACACATTCAGAGATGGCTTCTGAGTCCTGCACTTGCACTGGTCGGAGGAGGCAACCTTTCAGTCCTACATAAGCTTAGCTGGTGCTCTGCCTGGAAGGCCTGGCTCCGACTCAGAAGGGCCTCAGGGCGACTGTGATTGTTCTCCTCAGGGGCCCACTCTGTGTGTAGTGTGTATTTCGTTTCTGCACTCACGCAGCAGGGCTCTTTTCAGAGCACTTCTCCCTCTTTTTTTTCTTATCTAAGTAACTGTAAAACCTGTCATTTTTTCTTGTCTACTTCTTTGAACAGGATAAGAGGAGCTCAGAAGGGACTTCTGGGCACCCCAGTACCTGACAACGGTGGAAGTCTTGGCCTTGGAGAGTTCTCCTTTGAGGCCAAGTGATCTGTCCCTCTCAGTGCCAAGCAAAGGCAACCTGTGCCCCTTCTGCTATTTCTGCCTCCTTTTCTGCCTCATCCACCTCTCCCATCCCTAATTCCAGGGGTGCTAAGCCCTCCAGTGAAGCAGTGGCACAAGTGTTTGCCATTTCAGCTTGCTTCATGGGCAGCTCAGGCAAAGACACTGCATTTCCTGACTTTTTAGGGAGATTTCCTCTGTCCTAGAGAGCTCCTGCTGTGGGACTGCTGAATTGGAAGTAGGAATAGTTCTCTGGCCTTGAGAACATGACAAAGACTCCAGAGTGGCCCGCCTCATGGGTGACTGGCTCTCCGTGTGACTCTGAGGCAGGCTGACCCCTTGTCACCACCTCCACTGGGTGGTTGTTCCTCAGGAGCTGAGTGTGACACTAAGTCCTCTGGGTACTGACTCACAGAAAAGGCTGCAAATAGGAACATTTATGACTATACACATAAAGTTAACTCAATGATAATGTATGGAAAAACGTAATATTTTCTGCAGTGAAATTTTAACCATATAGGTGTGAGATCCCTCTGGAGGAAAGCCCAGGCACCCAGACTTGCAGAGAGCTGGCCTCTGGCAATTGCTCTAATTACCTGGGAGTTAATTAGGGGCCATTATGTATTCAGAAGTTAGAGTTTCATCCTTTGGAAATTGTGTTTCCGCAAGAGGCTCACTCTCTATGCATCACAAGGTGAGCGTCCCTGCTGGTTTCCTCTGCCTGCATTTAAGCTTGGTTTGCCCCAGGGCTGCTGAAGCCCATTAGGCAGAGCCCAAAGCACTGAGAGGCAGCAGGCTTTGGTCCTGGGTAGTTGGACTGGAATCCATGTAGCCCCAGAAGCACAGATTGGAAAAGACTGAGAACCAAGCTCTTGCTGGGGCTGCCTTGCTGAGCTTGGGTAGTCACAGAGCAGCTTTTGGGAGAAGCCAAATATCAGACCCCTGCTGGGGAGAATAGGCCTGGCTGGGCCTTGCTAAGGACCAAAGACACTTCCTGTTTGGGGCTGGACTGGGTGTGGCTGGCATGGGGTTCCACGGGCTTCAAGTTGCTCCCTTCCTGCCCCCCTCCCTGCTGAATTTCTCCTGTAGCTCTGACTCCTGCTGGAAGTCCTCATGGACTGAAGATGTCCTGCTCTTAGCTGCTGCCCTGTATCCAGCGCTGCACTTGTGCCCACTTTCCTACAACCGAAGAAGGTGTGAAGGAAGAGCGCTTCTTTCCATGGCCAGCTGTGGGCAAAGACAGCAGGCCACGATGTCAGGTGTCCCATGTGCTCTGTTCGTCGTCCCACAACACTGAGGAAGGAAGTTGTAAACTGAAGGCAGAAATTAGCAGAGTTGTTCTGGAACTAAAGGAAGCAGAGTCGCTCCTAGATTTCCAGGAGGGATCCTAAGTGTGGCTCCCGAGGCTCTTTGTTAGAGTAATTTAAAGCAAAATCACAACATGGGTACAGCTGGGTCAAACTCAACCAACCTAGAGGATTACAAGTAGCCACTTTACTAATACTGATCTAATGAGTCCCATAGCAAGAGATATGGAGAGAACAAAGGCGTTGCTGGAGAGGGGTGGGGCCAGCTGCTCTCCTCAGCCACCCTCACCTCTGATGCCTGGTTGGGTCCCAGGGGCCAGGTGGCATTAACTGCAGTATGAGCTCAAATTGTTTATCTCTAGGGAGCCTGCAGGCTTGGCTTGTGTGGCTCCACCTTGGGGTCTGACTCCAGCCTGGCCTCCAGCCACAATTTTGTGGTCTTCTTCTTTTTCACTGTCTCTCTCCAGAGCCCAGTCCCCTTCCAAGTGCCTGTTAAGTTCCATCCAGCTCTGCTCCTAGGATGGCAGCACTGGGCTCCTCTGCTGGCTGCACCTCAGGAGACTTGGTGCTCTCGTTCTGAGAGCGAGAGTTAGGACAGGGGCCGTAGCTTCACTTTGGTGAGGCTGCAAACTCACAGGATAAAGGGAAACAGAGTCTTTGAGGGCAAGGAAGCACAGATCCCTAGTCCTGCCCTTCATCAAGTGTGCAACCTTGCCTTCTCCCTGGGTCTGACCCAGTTTGTGTGTCCTAACCCAGCAATTTATGCTGCAGTAAGGATAGCAGCTAGGGTCACACCTTCCGTAGTAGTGTCCTCCGCATGCTGGTTGCCAGAGATTTAGTTCACCTGGACCTGGATGCGGCTTTGCAGTGCCTGGCAGGCAGTGCCTAGGGCCACAATGATGGAGGAGAGCTGGCTTGGAATATAACCTGTTGGTTTACTCAAGGTTATGTGATCTCCTGGTCCCTTTCCAGAAACTCATTGCTTCTAAGCAGTTTAACTTCAGGATTGAAACCTGGCTTTCTCTAATAATTTGTTTTATAAAACTCCCTTCTTTCCTTCCACAAAAATTGTCTGTGTATGATTATTCTTTGTTGAATAATAAATCACTACACAGGGAGCAGCTTGTAGTGACCTTTGCTGCCCTTCCATTGTCCCCATGTATTATGTTACAGCTTTGTAAGTCAGGAGTCCGCGCAGTCTGGGCTGGGCCCTCAGAGCCTAAAATCAAAGCATCTGGTGACTCAGACCTTGGAAGGTGCTGGGATCAGCGGTTTCAAGAGCCTCAGGTTGTTGGAAAAACCCCGGGGTCCATGGAGCTGTTGTGCTGGAGTTCCTGTGCACTGGATGTTGGCCAGCTTCTGCAGTGTGCCAGGGCTCTGAGCTCATGGTTCCACTACCTTTCATGCCTGGAGTTAGGTATCTAATCTTTCCTAGGCTTCTGTTCCCTCTGTGTTTGCACTCTGCCCTCCTCTTCTGCACCCAGCCAGTGTGAGTTCTCTACCTCTAGCAGCCATGTATCATTGCATCAGAGCCACCTACCTCCTCCCCTTCTGAGGTCAGTGGTGCCAGGTAACATAATGTAACCATGAGAATGAGTCCTCAGTATGCTCCTAGATTCTGTGAGGCCAGGGGTAGCATCTTTGGGAAGTTGTTTTAGAAATTTTCTTACCATTACCTCCTTCAGAAATACCACAGCTCCTAAGAGAATAGGGTGAAAGGGATTGAGGTGACACGATGAGCTTCTGCTGAAGTGCAGGTGTGGGTCCATCTGGCTAGCAGGAATGCCTGTTAGTACCGGGCACTGCATACAGTGGACCCTGCCTGCCAGCAGCACATAGTCTTATTGGGTCAGGCACTTCACAATGTCCCAGGGCCTGGGTATGATGGATGCAAGTACAAGCATGCTGCTGGCAGGGAAGAACGACCAGACAGCTTTACTTGGGGCAGCGGTGGAGAGCTACTTTGGGGATAAGCTTGCTAAAAAGTTGCTATTTTAGTTGGGCTAATTAAAGGAGGTGCTTGTCTCTCTGCATTGCATTTGGAGGTGCCTTCAGCAGGTTCGAGGAAGACCACCCTGCTTTTGGTTGAAGGTACATTTTCAGTAAGCACCTTCTGGGTGAGCAGAAGGTTGTGAGGATGGTGGGGCTGGGAGGGAGAGAGGATCTTCAGGGTGCTTCCTGGCTCCACTGTTAGTGTCGCCGATTCCTCCTTCCTGAGCAGTGGGGAGCTCAGAGATGTGTCCTAGCGCCCGTCTGGGGCAGCAAAGGATTCGGCTTGCGCAACTCACCCAGGTCTTGGGACTGACATGAGAGGTAGGTGCCTTTAGTCAGTAGCAATGACTGGTAGACCCAGGCTGTCTCTCCTCCTGCCCCCAGCTGCCTGAGCGCCCGTTTCCAGCTACCCAAGCCTGGAAAGCAGTGCCTGGCCTGCTGGGACATGACACACCCTCCCAGCTATTCTTGCCCCCAGTCCCATGCACACCTCTCACCCCACCCCATCCAGGCTCTTTCCACTAATGCCCTGGCATGCAGAGGGCCCTGCAGGGGACCAGCTGGCCCCAGGAATGACTCACAGTGAGACCTGGGCAAGTGCAGTGGGGTGGGGCCTCCAGCGAAGCCCAGAGATGTGTGCGATGAAGGTCAGATACGATTTGATGCAAGGCTATGTTCCTGGAGTAAGACCAGTGAGTGCTGCTTGAATGAAAATGCCTTTTCGCTTTACTTTTTTTAAAAAAAATTTAATGCATTTAGTAGAGGGTCTACAAGGTCTCACTATGTATATCGGACTCAGTGATCCTCCTGTTTTCAGCCTCCCAAGCATTGGGATTACAGGTGCACCACCATGCCCAGTCTCAGTAGTGGTCTCAGCTTGCCCCCGGGGCACTGCATGCTGGGGATTGAACCCCTGTCACTATGCCTGCCTAAGCAGGTGACTTTTCTCTGTAAATAAAACGATCCTCCTGTTCAGGCAAGAACAAAAGCTGCGTGCAGAGCTTCACTTCTCCATGCTGCAGCTCTGCGCCGTTGGCCTGACCTCGTGTCAGAGGTGCAGGAACATCTAGCTGTGTTTCCAGTTGTCACCCAGGCACCTTAATAGCTCTTTATAGATTATTTGTTGTATGAACAGCATTCATGGAAACCAAATGAAAAAGAAATTAACCGTGCTCTGACCACGGCCTGAGTCAAGCCGTTCACTCTCAGCCGTGCTTGGCTCACCCACAGGCACCGGGGGCTGCGCGGCGGGCCGGCTGCCTTTGGCGCGCGCGCGCTTCTGTGCTTAGTGCGAATGCTGCTTAATGGTGGTGGAGTCCTCAGCGAGTGTCTGAAAACTGCAACCGATGCCTGGCATCGAGGCCGCTGTTGCCTCATTCTTCCTACTTCATACTCAGATGTGGAGTCAGTTCGGAGTTAATTTTTCTTTCCTTCCTGTTTATTTTTGCTGAAGGAGAGTTACTGCTCCCGGTGCGGGGACATTTGCTACCCCGAGGTGGCGTGAATTGCGCGTCTCCAGAGGCGTACCTCCTCTCTCTATAGGATATATATTTTTTAAAATCTTGCCATTTTAATTGCACACATATTTCTGGCTATATTATTTAAGAATTATAGCCTATATGGTTCCCAAGGAGATTTTGTGGGTTAGAGATAGAGAAATGTGAAGTCTAATTAGGAATTTGTCTTAAAATAGGGCTGAGAATTCTCTTAATTCTGGCCTTCAGGTGTCCCTGCTAGTCAATCATAATTAACATGTGACCCCGCTAGGCTGGGACTGTGACTGTTCCCCAACAGCCTGTGTGTGAAAGACTAGTCCACAGCGTGACTCTATTGGGGTGGAGCCTTTGTGGGACAGGCCGAGGGAGGCTTTGAGTCTTTGGAGTGTGGCCTCCAGGGGATTATGTCTTTTCTTCTGTTTCCCTTCCTGGCCACTGGGAGGTGAGCAGCGTTGCTTTCCCATGTGCTCTCACCTGCTGTGTTACTCTGACAGGACCCTGAAAAATTCTGGCTGAAGGATCATGGGCCAAAGGCTCCAAGACTGTGAGGCAGAATGGAGTGTTTCTCTTCGTAAGCTTGTCCTCTCAGGTGCTGCAGAAATGGAAGGATGAACAACACAGGTGTGAAGTACTGTTCCTGCTGTCATGAGAAGAGTGTGGAGCCAGGAACAGAGAATGTCTGTCTCTCCTGCTGGTACTCTGTGTGACCAGGGCCCTTGGGAGCCTGAGCGTGAGGAGACAGGAAGGGGTGACGCTGGGCTGATCCAGCTCTGGAAAGACGTGAGGGTTCATTTTATGGAGGGGTCCAGTTAGCACGCATAGCAGCCCTACATCAGAGAGATGTGGGGCCACCTCTTCCCCCTGAGTCATCGTGGCATGAAGAGGGGGAGTGGGCCTGATTAGATCCTATGAGACACCACTTGCTCCTTCCTGTCTTCCTTTTCCTGTTGCCCTGTGTGAGAGCTCTGTCATCTGTTGGCTGCATCCCCCTCAGCACATGTGCTTTTCTCTCCCTCAGAGTGTGAGCAGTGCCGTGTCCCTTTCTGTGTCCCTCTCCTCGACCACCTCACATTCAGCCTTGCTCTAAGCTTTCTCTTGTCTAACTCAGTTGGTAATGAAGCAAAGCGGGGTGAGTTTTGGTCCCGTGGCTTGGCAGGTGGGTCATGTATGTGGATGCTTCTACTGAAGTCACTTAGTGACCAAGAAACCCAGGACATTCTCATCCCACAATGGCCATTGCTTTCATAAAAACTGTAGGTTGCAAATTTTAAAGTCTGTAGTTTACAAGTTAGTATTTGAATACAAAAGTGTTCCAGGAAAATCTGTTTTGGAGAATTCCTTCACAGTGTGGTACAGGTTCACTGTTGGTCACCGTGGTGACGAAGTCTT
The DNA here is from genome assembly GCA_004027025.1 of Myocastor coypus. Classification (NCBI taxonomy): domain Eukaryota; kingdom Metazoa; phylum Chordata; class Mammalia; order Rodentia; family Myocastoridae; genus Myocastor; species Myocastor coypus. Next base: position 14,231 of record PVJA010011762.1, on the reverse strand, counting down.
CTCAGCAGAGCTGGCTGAGTCTGTGCTTCACTTCCTGGAGGGGACATTCCCGTGGGACGGGGCCAGGCCTCACCAGTTGTCTGACCTTCCTTGGTCGGCCTTGGCTAGGACCTGTGCTCAGCTCTCCACTTCTTGTGATTCTTTCTTGAAATGAACAAAGCTTAATGCTTTATCATCTCAAAAATGATTTTTTTCCAATGATGAGTCTCATCTTTTGTAAGGAATTTGCATTTCTTCTTCGTGTCACTCAGCCCCACTTCCTAGAAAGCCCAGATTCTGAGCTACTTTTTCACCCGCTGTCTTTCCAAAGAGCCCCATGTTAACTGGGAGACCCTCACTCAGAGTGGGAAGGATGCGCGTTGCCACCCTCAGACCTCCCAGTGACACAGACTTCTCTGTAGGAGCAGTGCGGGCCTCAACCTGTCTCGGGCCAAGCGACCATCATGCTATCACTGTCACATTCCTTCCTCGGTACGTGTTCTGGGCTCCCCATTTTGCCCTCAGGAGCGCCACAATCCTGGATGCACTTTACACCCAGTGTTCCCATCATTGCTTGTAAAGTCTCAGCTCTTTGACAGCCGAAGGTCCTGGGATGGGACTGTGGATCTTGAAATGCTATAAAATGGCTGGCTACTGTATCACTTGCACCAGTCAAAATTGGATGACTGTTTTACAAACTTCATGAGGCAGATTTCCTATACCGTCTTGCTTCATGCTCTGCCATGTTGGAGACTTTTGCTTTTTTTTTTTTTTTTTTTTCCAGTGCAACTTTGGACAATACACTTTGGTTTGGGAGTTTTGTCAGTCCAATGGGCTGGGGTGGTGCTGCAGTAATAGGGGCACCTAGATCTCACTTGCTTGACACAGCAAAGGGTTCTTCTCACCTGTGCTACATGCTTATCCCAGTTAGCCTGGGAAAGGTCTTCCTGTCATGCCCTTGCCCTGTTGGGCTGCCTTGGTAGCAGATTGTTTACCTTAGAATGGACTTTACTTTCTTTGCCTGCCCTGCCTTTAACTAACATTTCTGGGCTGAGAGTTCGGAGCCACTGAACTTGGGATTCATTCAAGCCAGACTTGCACTAAGCCCAAGAGTTGGGTGAGCTCCTCCCTATGTGACGCTGCCCTCTCAAAGGCCCTGGATGTCCAGCCTGATTAAGACAGCAATGGTAAGTAGGACATGAGTGGAGTGTAAAAAATTCATGTGAAAACCATAGCTATGTAAAGTCTGTTCTGTTTATTAAAGAAATTAACTGGCTGTGCCTACCCCGCCCATATCCCCTGCCAACCAAGGATTTCTTTCTTTCTTTCTTTCTTTCTTTCTTTCTTTCTTTCTTCTTTCTTCCTCCTTCTTCCTCTCTCTCTCTCTCCTTTCTTTGTCTTCTTTTTGAGACCAAATCTCACTATGTACCTCAGGCTGGCCTTGAACTCACAGTGATTCTCCTTCTTCAGCCTCCCAAGTGCTGGGATTACAGGTGTGCACCTCCACCCTTCAGGGTATCCCCTCCTGTAGCATCAAGCTGTGTAGTTCAGGGGTCAGGGCTGGGTCTCCTAAGTTATGCAGATTGTGGGCCATCCCAACACATAACTGACAACAATCAATCACATCTGGCAGGAGGACAAAGGTGACTGCTGAGTGTCTGGCCAACCGAGGCACTGCACTGTGCCCATACAGCTGAGCCAGGGTCTTGGAGGGGGCTCCAGGACAGAGGGTAGTGGTCCCAACCTCTGGAGGACAAGTGAGATCCATAGAGCAGGCTAAGCAGCCACTCAGAAGCCCCTGGATGGCCTGACCTCACGCACAGGCCCTGCACAGGTCCTGATGCCTGAGTATCTGATGACACTGGAGCTTCTGCATTTCAGGGTGGTGATGGGTGCTGCTCCAGCTGTGGGTGCTAATGAGGGGGGCCGGCACGAGGCAGGTGTGACCAAGGTTATCATGTGTTGGCCTATTTATAGAGGACTAAAAATGACAATCCCTCCCTGATGCAAATACTCCCTCTTGCCAAAGAACCTGAGAAACGCAGTGCCACACTTCAGGGTACACAAGAGGCTCTTCCTGAAGGCCCTGGACTGCATTTTCTTATTCCTGAGAGTCTCAGATGAAATCTGTTCTATTTCTAGATCTTTCTGGTCTCTGTAGAACAGACCTGGCACTTGGGAGGGACTTGGACTCGGAAGGAAGAGCAGGGCATGGAGGGGAGTAGCTGCTGGGGCAACAGGTGGAAGGCAGACTTGTTGCCTGTGGGGCATGTACCTGGGGTCCTATTGAGAGTGGGTGCTGCTCCTGGGCCAGGGTAGGGCTGAGCATTCTGCAGTTCTGACAAGCTCTCCAGGGACATGTCTGAGGGGGTCAGGATATGCAGTGCTCCCGGACTGAGTGCCATCAGACAGAACAGGCATGGGGGGCTGCACAGGAGGAGGTGTGCCATGGGGAGGAATGGTAGGTGATACCAGGTGGAGACCCATGGCCTGGCGAGGGGCTGCTGCAGCAGCTGGTGGGAGAGAACACAGACATTGGGCCCCAGGTGAGGGCTGGGATCTGGTGCCTTTTCTAGCCTAGTCACTTTGGTTAGGCTCTCTGAGCAGTGTCCCCTTCCCTGGGCTATCCTGTGTGAAGAGTCTGAGGGTGGCTGTCTGTGGGTGCTGTTTCCCATGGTGTGCACGCATGTGTGTAGCCATAGGAAGGGAGCAATGGACTCAGAGTCCACTGAAGCCTGGGTGCGAGGAGCAAGGCCAAGCCTTCTTGGATGCAGAGCTGCCTGCACAGTGAAGAGAACCTGACCAGGGCTGTGGGGGTCTGTGATGTGGTAGAAGGCTGGCCCTTCCTGAGGTCAGACTCTGTCCAAAGGCCAAGGCAGAGCTCAGCCTGAGGATGGGGTCCACGGGCCCCTCCAAGGACAAGAGAGAGAGTAGGGGTTGCCAGCCTGGTGCAGAGCAGGGGGTGGGTGGAAGCCCCATGAGGCAGGCTGCCAGGGCCTCTTTCCTGCTAACTTGGCCAAAGGGCTACTTCCTAAGTGCCACCCACTGGGACCACCACCATTTGTGCCATGCACAAGCCTCCCATGGCCACGGAAAGCTTCTCTGCTTTCGGTCCCCTTGCTTCCTCTCCTGCCCACTCTTTAGCCCACTGTCTGAGTCCTCTCTTGGACCTGCTGAACTGGGGCTGTACAGCCAATCCATTTCCAGTGTTTATTGGATGTGGCTTTTTGGGGCGCTCTGGAGTGTGGCAGCTGTGCTCTGGCACTCTTGACATTGTTTCCTCATGGCTGTCAGTGCTATCTCTGAGGTTTACCCCAGTTGTGCACACTGATTTTTGGGGAGTCCTGTGTGTCTAATCCAAGATCTTGCACATGCTAGGCAAGTGGCCCACCATGAAACTGCACCCAAAGTCCCAACTGCTCTTTTTCCAGTGTTTCTGCCATGTTGGGACTCATGTCCTGGTTTCCTCTCCATTGACCAACTCCGTTCATTGGGTGGGCTTGACTTTCTTTTGCTGGTCATTGCTGTGTCTTCCTCTGTATGAGGCTTCATGCTAGAGTCTCTCTCACTGGGTCCCTGTGTCAACTCCAGAGAGTTTAGGTCAAGTGCTCCTGACTGGGCTGGTGTCTGCAGGGACTCGGAGTCATTAGCGTCCTTTGGGGAGTTGTGGGGGGCCCTCAGGGCCGGCGTTCCAGCCTGGCTTTGAGATACTCTTACGTGGGGCCCAGCAGTGTGTTCCTCATGCTGCTCCGCTCAGCTGGGCCCGTGGCTCAAGATATGAGCAGCACCCCTGCCCCATGATTTCCCACCTGGACTCCCCTGCCACTCCTGAACTTGTGTGTCCAGCCACCTACTAGGTGCCTGTCTCCATTTCAGAGCCTGACATACCTCAAACACTGCTTTTCCAGACAGGCCTGGAATCCCCCTCAGGTTGGGATGTGTGACCTCAGGAACAGCCGAACTTGCCCTGGGTTATCCCAGGCAGAGCCCTAGAAGGCTTCCCCATTCCTCCTCTCCCTCCACCCACCTGCCCCTGCTAGCTCCTGTTAATGGCACCTTGCGAACATGCTGACACATTTCCTCTCATGCCTTTTGCCCCTGCATCCTCTTGGCTTCTCTGACCATTTCCCTCTCTGTGGGACAAACTGCAAACACATCAGCTTAGCAAAGGGTAGTTCCCGAAATTTCATTTCACACACAATAGAGGGCATGAAAATGTGAGTAAACTGGAGGACAGGAGGGGACACACCCCAGAAGCACAACCTGTCCTGTGTCCCTGGATCCTGGGCTATCTCTTTAAAGCCTCAGGAATGGTTCATGCGACACAGCCTGTCACACTTGGGCACAGGTAGTGTGTAGCACAATCATGACCCTATGTCAGACCTCATGGCGCAAGGACCTGCCAGCCCAGCTTGAGATGAACCTCTGTGGTATGATGAGCCTCCAAACACAGCCCACTTCCCATTTTTCTGTGCACTGCTCCCCCGCCCCCATCGTAACCACATCGCCATCCTGCTCAGAGGCCTTGGGGACAAATCTTCCCCTGACTGAGAAGACCCCAAGATATTCATGGGGGCACACAGACTCCCCAGGGATTTCTCTCCCAAATGGAATCAGACCACATGGAGGATCTCACACATCCTCATCTCACCAGCCTTGATAGATCTGCTGGTTCCTAGACCCGGGAGTTTTTGTTTGGAAAGTAAGACTTTCAGGGTGCTGTAGGGTTTCCCGGGAGCACACAGATTCCCTCTTTTGCATCCAGAGTGTCACAGTTGGCATGAAGTTGCTTCTTAGCCCTACCACAGAGGTTCATCTCAAGCTGGGCTGGCAGGTCCTTGTGCTATGAGGTCTGATGCAGGGTCATGATCGTGCTACACGCTAACCATGCCAAGTGTGACATGCTGTGTTGCATGAACCATTCTTGGGGCTTTGAAGACATAGCTCAGGATCTAGGGACACAGAATGGGGTGTGCTTCTGGGGTATGTCCCCTCCCGTCCTCTAGTCCGCTCATACATTTTCATGCCCTCTGTCGTGTGTGAAATGAAATTTCGGGAACTACCCTTTGCTAAGCTGATGTGTTTGCAGTTTGGGCGGCTGGGCTGCAAGTGCTGAGCTCTGACTTTACAATGAGATGTAGATTTTCCATTTAAAGTCAAGCCCTTCATTTCTAAATGCTGAGTAGAATGTACTTTAAAAAGGAAAAGAATTCTAGATGGCTAAGTTAGGAGCCTGAGCATAAAAGAAAGCAGCCCAGGATTACTCCTGGAGACTTTAATTTGGTGGTGAATGAAATGCGTTTCCCTCTGAAGTGTGCCACTTGCCGATCCTCGATCCTCGTTCCTCACCCCAAACCATGGCAGGGTGCCCGTGGGCCTCTCTGTGCCAGCTCTGCCTGCCCCACCCCAATAGACCTGTTTCTCTTGCCAGTTAAAGACAGATGCGGATGTGTGGGTAGATGGAGTGTCACAAGACCTTTCCTGGGCAGTGTCCTTGCAGGGATGCTGTCAGGTAGCTGAGGGGTGATGGGAGCCCTCATGGAGGACCTACCTAGTTTCCCCTGGGCTAGGGATCTGGGGCTGAGCCTGGAGGGAACACCTGGGGCTTTCTCCCAGGGAAGGTGAACTGCTCCCAGTGCCTGAGGCTCTAGGTGCCTGGGCTCTTCTGGGCTTGGAGTATGGGGAGCAGAGCTGTGGTGGAGAGGAGAAGGAGGCTACCAGCCTGTGGCTCAAGGCCCAGGGTTCCTTACCAATCCTCGGGAATGCGTGGCTCAGACTGGGAACTGGGGAGTCGGTCTCTGGGCCTGAGCTGCTTCGCAAGCCCCACAGACTTTTTCTTTTTTCTTTTTTTTTTTCATTTTAATGAGAGGAAAAAAAAAAGATAAAATAGCAATTAACCAGTTTCAAAACAACTTAGTAGGATGGGTACAATAATTAATGCAATGCATACTGCTGTCTTCATAGTAGTTATTCAGAGGACAAGATGCACGCCTGATATCTTGTCTAAACAATATTAGTACAAACTTTTATTCACAATAATATATATCTATCCTAACTCTCATATATATATATATACATATATATATATATATGTATATATATATATATTCTTTTTAAAGTTCTAATACTAGGAGAAAATATCATACCATTCTTATAAGTAGATTATAAGTCAAAGATACAGTATGAATCATAAAAAAATCATAAATAATATTCAGAAAATTAATTAAATATTAATTAATTTAAAAATAAATATTTTAAAACAATATTCCAAATTGAAATTAAATTGTGAGTCCAACTTAGAGGCCAGAATGTTGTGTATCATATGCAATTGATCTGTAGTCAATTCAGAGTACTTGCATAGCATTTGAATAGGTTAACATATACAAAGATATAAACTAAGAAAAAGTTTCCATGGTAGTAAAGAATTACTAAGAATAAAACATAACATAAATACTGTAATGGCAAATACATGACCAGAACTTCTAATAGTTTGGAGATGGGATATCGCACAAAGTTCTAGTATGTCGTGGATGTGGACAGTGTCCCTGACACTTACTGGTGGACAGGTGTCGCTTGTGGGACTGAACTACTGCTATTTCCTTGATAGCCACCCTGTAGACCCAGACAGAATCATGACCCATAGGGTTCAGGAGAAGCCCATTTGTAGAATATGCTGATGGACATATTCTGCTGCTGTATACAAAAGAATAGTTGTAAGACTGCTTTTGTGTACCTCTTTTTCTCCTGTGTTGAATTGTTTGCCCTATTTGGGAGGATTCTTTTCATTCTCCTTCATGGAGTTGTGGTCATTTTGATCCCTCTGTAGAATATCTTTTAGTAAACTCTGTAGGGCTGGCTTTATCATCATAAATTCTTTAGTTGTTCTTTGTCCTGGAAGGATTTCATTTCTCCATTATACTTGAAAGAGCTTTGCAGGTTTTATCAGTCTGGGTTGGAATTTGTTTTCTTGCAAGACTTGTAGTATTTTGCTTGATGCTCTTCTTGACTTGATGGTTTGTAAAGAGAAATATGCTGTTATTCTGATGGGTTTTCCTTTAGATCTGTTTCTTTTCTCTACTGGCTTTTAGTATATTGTTCCTGTGCTGAATTTCTGGGATCTTGATTATTATATGTCTGGGTGTGGATTTAATTGGGTTGATGTTATTTGGAGTTCCATATGCTTCAGTTTCCTGAATATCAAATTGTTTCCCCATATTTGGGAAGTTTTCTGCTATTACTTTTGTCCTTATTCTTTTTATATCATTTTTACAGACTCCTTTCTCATTGATGCCTATTAGTCTTACGTTGTTCATCTTTGCATCATCTTGCAGGTGTTGAATTAATTTTTCCTGCATCCTCATTGTTTTTAAGATATCTTTTCTTATCTTTTCACTAGCTACAATGGAGTCTTTAAGATCTGAAAATCTATTTTCACTTTCATTCAAATGGTTTTTCCAGCTTCTGATAGAGGTTTTAAGTTCCTGTATAGCACTTTGAATCCACTTCATGCATTCTATTACTTTCCTATATTGCTCATTCATGGATTCCATCATTTTTCTGTTCTCCTCTATTTTTTTCTCAGTGTCTTCTTTAGAAGCATTTAGTACTTCTTTCATTATAGTTATTGTTTCTTTTTTTACTTCAGAAATTATTTCTGATCTGATTTCCTCTATACCTTTCTGCAGTTTTTCTTTACTTTGGATGCTATTACTTCAGAGATTTCAGGTGTGTGGTTTCTAATTTCTTCTATGCTATTGTCTCCTACATTTGTTCTGGGTGGGCCCGGGGCCTGAGAGCACATTCTGCTCCTTCTATTTGTCATTTTATATAGCCCTGCCTTCTGACCTTTGGTGTAGAGCTTCGGTAGAGTTCTTACCTTAGCACCAGATCTGGATCTACCAAGTTCAAACTTTTCCCGATGGGTGTGGCTTGGTTCTGGCTGGTGAGCTCCACTTCTTCCTGTTGCAGCCCTTGGAGGTGAATCTGCTGTGCCACTCTGGCAAGATATTCTGCTCCTGGATCAGCTGGGTGGGTCTTGTCTTTAGCCCCTCTGCAAGGAGTTCTGCAGCAGTTTTCCACACTGGGCCTGTCTGATGGATGAAGTTCCACTCACCTACCAGGCTTTGTCACTGGGTTGAATGAACTTTCAGCAGGTGCTGGGTAGTGTTCAGCCTGGTTCTGTCCTGTGTGGGCCAATAGTCCCAGCTGCCAACCCAGGAGCTAGGCAAGTAGACCAGGGGAATGTTTTAGCATTAGTGGCTGATGTATTTTTTTTTTTTTTTTTTGTCTTTTTGAGACAGGGTCTCGCTATGCAGTTCAGGCTGGCCTTGAGCTCACTTTGGTAGCCCAGGCTGGTCTTGAACTTGCACCAATCCTCCTGCCTCAGCCTCCCGAGTGCTGGGATTACAGGCGTGAGCCACCACGCCCAGCTTTGGCTGATGGATTTTGCTAGACTCCAAACTCAGACCCTGAGGAGCTGTAACTGCCTGGAACTTCATGTCACCTGTGTCCCCAGGCCCCTCAGAACCCATGATGAAGCACTGCTGGCTCCCTGTCCCCTTCACTTCAGGCAGCCGTTCTCTCAGAGCAGCCACAGGGCCTCCCCCTCAGCTCTCAGAGGTCATGATCACCCATTGCAGTATGCAGGCCCCTACGTACCAGGTCATTCACTGCTGCACTAGGAGACTTCCCTGCTGGGCTCAAGGCTGTGCCCTTCCTGTGCTGACCAGTGCCGGCCTCAGGGGACACCTGCATGAGCCTTTGCTGAATGGCTGGAGGAAGGGGAACACTGCTTGGAAGGACAGAAATCTTGTTCACAGGCTCAAGTGGGCCCAGGGGGTGTGATGCCAAAGGCAGCCTTTGGGTGATCTTATTGGTATGTGAGAAAGAAACCCCTCAACCTGAGAGATGTCTGGGATGAACTCCTGTTCTATAAAATCAAAGAATGTATCTTAGGACCAGAAGAGGCAATAAACAGAATATATTTATTGGGGGAAAGAAAGCTGCTGTTGGAGAGAGGGTTGCCAAGGACCCTGTCTTTTCTAGAAAATTTTATAGAGCAGAACCATGAAGTGAGGTAGGTCTAAGGTAGGAAACATGAGGACTTGCAAGGTGGGCATGAGTGGGGATGAAACTATGGTGAACCAGTAAGACTGAGTACTGTTGCTCAGGTTAAACTGGCTAAGTTGGGATCAAGTGGGAAGTGAGTCATGGAGCAGGAGGGCATGAATATGAAGGGCTTTTCCTGCAGGGGGCTGGGTTAGCGACTCTCCCTGGTGTCTTCAAGGTGACTAATACCTAACTAGAATGTTAATCCCTGATGCCCATCCCTGTGGAGATGTATGCTGCATGCATTTGTTTGACCTTTTGTCCTGAGGTCTGACTCACTGCGGAGGTGCCTGTCTGCCTCTGACACAGGGGCACGGCATCTTGTCTTCCACCCTGGCTCCCTTGAGGGTATAGTGGATTTCTAACTGGCAGTCAACTTATTGCACACAGCTGAATTAAACTAGCATGGTGCTGGGGGCAGGAGGCCTCCCTGAGGGTTGTGGCCAGCAGCATGAGAGGCAGAATGGGAGAGCCAGAACAAATGCTGTTGGGGATGCTGGTTGGAGAAGCTGTTGGAACTGTTGGAAGCTGGGTCTCTTGGCCTGTTCTTCTGGAGGACCTGAGCATGCTGGCTTTCCTGATAAACTCTGGAGGAGCTTTGATCCTCATCTTGAGCATCACTTCCTGGCTCTGGAGGGAAAGATGGTGCCCACTCATGGAGAAGTTTGTCGTGTTGGTTTTCCTGATGGAAAGTCAGCTTTCCTCATCACTGGAGAAGCATGGGACCTCACTGTTATTTGAAGATGGCTGTGGTACTTTGAGGGGGCTCTGGTGCTTACCTCTATTTCAGATCCCGCAGCCTGCTGGCACAGATCCTTCATCCTGCTGGCATAGACTTCCTAGCTTCCACCACTGGCCTTTAGGACTTTCTAGCATAGATTCATGAAGTGAACCTGCATGAGACTTTGTCATGGGCTCTTGGTCTCCTATTGGACTTGTGGGAGGCATTGCTATGAGCTCCAGGTTTTCATCTGGACTTATGCAAGATATTAGGATCCAGGGCCTCAGCTGGAGTCTTTAGTATTTAGTGTGGATAGATGTCTTGCACTTGTTGTATATGATTCTTGGGTGATTCATTATAAGCTAATATAAAATGTGTCCTGTATTGTTCTCCTTGCAAAAACCCCAAACCATGACAGAGAGTCCAGCTATGACTCACACCTATGCTCTTTCTATCTAACTCAGCTGCCTACAATATTATTAAGTCCTAAATATGTCACAAGCTAGCAGGAGGGAGGGAGCTGAGCCAGGAAGAGGACAACAGGATTCCACGAGATGCCAACCTCCTCGAAAGACAAATGTAGGCTTTAAATCTTTCTGATTGTTCTGGGATCAACTGCTGAGGGGAATGGAAAGAGGCTGGTCTCAGAAGGAAGGTAATGAAGTAGTGCAACATTCGTTTATACTTACGTAGCAGGCAGTGTTTCAAGCACATTCTGTATGACTCCACTTACTCCTTATGGAAATGGGGAGAGGCTCCGCCCCTCATTACCCCACTTTGCTATGAAGAGCTGGAGTGGGGGAGAGACCCGTGTCTCAGCACTGTGATGGCCTGGCTTGACCCTGGTCCCGTACTGGGATCCAGCCCCTGTAGGTTCACAAGTACTGCCAAGGCAAGGTTTTTCTTTGTGTCCATTGTTAACCTTCTCTAAGATTCTTTCTTTGGAGGAGGTTGGCTTGGGGCAATCACTGGAAATGACCAGTGCTGGTTGTGAGGGGCTGGATCGTCACCTGCTCTCCACGAGCGTGAACCCAGCCCTTGACTGACACCATTAGTGTCAAGGCACTCCTGAGTCACAGGGTCTCAGACTCAGGCCCTCGGAGACCTCTCACCCCCTCCGTCATGCTGCCAGTGGAAAGCTGTGGGCAGGTGCCCTGTGTGTCCCTGCCTGGCCCTCGGAGCACTGGAGGGCAGTGTAGCCCGAGGACTGAGCCCAGCTCTGTTGAGCTGCTGCACATGTGTGGCTATGGGCAAATCATTTCACCCCTCTTCACTTCAGTTTCCTGAAATAGGAACTGTGGATCTCAGACATTACACACATGCTGAGTGCCAGGGTCAGCACTTGGCATAGATAGCTGCCACAGCCTGGGCTTCTGCTGCCATCATCCCCTGTGTGCTTGGCATGACAGATGTCACCTGTGTTACCATGGGTGTGCTGTGCAGGGTGTGCTGGGCAGGCTGGTGAGAATGAGCAGATGGGACACACTAAAAGGTTCCCTGGTATCTATTCAAGATTCAGATATCATGTGACAAGCTGTGTTTATTTTCCATGTCTCTTGATGCTGCGGTGCATGTATGAACACTAAGAGCTGGCCACATGGGACAGTGTCTGCTCCTGTCCTCACCATGCTGTGTGGTCCTTATATCAGGGCAGCTTGTGAAGACCCAGCTCTAGGAGGGTCGAGTGGCCCTGTGGCCCTGGAATGAACACAGCTACAGGACTGGTCAGGTGCACAGCGATGGAAGTGAGTGGCTAGTGTATTTAATTCCTACCTGAGACTTTGTAGGTTTCTTATGTGGAGACTGCAGCCGCACGGGTCCCTGTGTGTAGGAGCAGAATGCTCCTGGTGGCCCCCAAAGGATGGGCTATGGCTGAGCACGACCTGCAGCTAGGCTGGTGCCTCCCACTTCTCTTGGTGGAAGGGTGGAATCATGCATTTATAGCTGGCTTCTGTGTCTTACTGCTGTGGTGGCAGAGCCAGGTATGTATAACACAGGTCCTGGGGCTCCCAAAGCCTAAAATGCTTATTGTCTGCCCCTTTCCAGGAAAGGGTGCCCATGCCTCTGTTTAGCCCTGCATATTAGAAATTATTGGTGTCATGGTGTGACCAGCTTCCACTGACTGCTTCACTGTGTGTAGAGCTAGAAATTTAATGTGTAGAAAAACACAGGGAACTATTTTCGTGAGATTTATTACCAGAGTCACCATGTGTCATTTGTTCACTGTCGTAATTTTCTTATGTCTCCTTGGTTATTTTATCATTGGGATTTAGTGATCTCATAGGTTTGGTTTGGTTTTCAAAGGAGAGGGGTTAATTATTCGTAGTTCACATTTGATTTGTTTTACCAAGTCTTTCTTTCTTTTTTTTTTGTCTTTTTGAGACAGGGTCTCGCTATGCAGTTGAGGCTGGTCCTGCGCTCACTTTTGTAGCCCAGGCTGGTCTCAAACTCGCACCAATCCTCCTGCCTCAGCCTCCCAAGTGCTGGGATTACAGGCGTGAGCCACCACGTCCGGCTTACCAAGTCTTTCTTGAGAAAAGAGACAGCCTTTCTCCTGAGCAAGCTTAATACTCATATCTGCTTAATATTTGTCTGACCTTTTAAAGTTTTATTTATTTGGTACAGGATCTCACTACACAGCTCAGACTTATAGTGATCCTCCTGTCTCAGCTTTCTCAGTGCTGGGATTACAGACGTGTGCCACCACACCCAGTTTTGCTGTGGCGTTTAGGCTGGCATGGTGTGCCTGGGGTCCTGGGGCTGGCAAAGCATGTGGTCCTGGGGATTGAATCGGTTCCTTGGAGCTATCTCCCCAGCTCCTGTGTTTAATATTCTAAAATAAATATTTTTTAATCCATCAGGAAATTATTTTAAAGCCAGGAGTAATATAGAAGACAGAGGTGAATTCCCACTCCCCCATTGTTAAATAATTTCTCAGCACTACTTAGTAATAAGGCTCCTATCCTACATGGCTTAATTCTTTTATAATTTAATAATGTTTGTCTATATGGAATGGGTTGTTTTCTGTTGCAGTGATTATCTTGTATATTTTTTCTCCACAGTGCTTTTGCTGTAGTGTTAGGTAGAAAAGCTCAGCATGAAGGTTATGCCATCCATGTCTGTGCACGGGAAAAGTGGGGTCAGTGAGGCACGCGGCGTGCTATTGGCGTCGAGATGTCTGAGCTACAGGACGGCTGCTCCATCTCTGCATTCCCAGTCACCTTCAAAATCTTTTCACAGCACAACAATGTAAAAATAACTTATTTTGTTGGAAAGTTGACTTGGCGGCAGGTGTAGTGAAGCGGGTCCTGAGATACTCTCGGCCACCTCCTGGGGAGCCAGGCAGCACTGCCAGCTATGGTTGGTGAGTGTAGCTCTTGCAATGGAGGGAGGAGGGTGAAGGTGACTCTGTCCTCAGATGGACTCTTGGTCTTCTAGTTTCTTTGTTGCATGTTCTGCTGTCTTGAGAGGTTGGGCTTTAGTTCTATAACATGTTCCTGCTTTTTTCATTTCTCTGTGATGCATTTGGAGCCATGCACAGCTGTCACCCATCCATGCCGTGGTTGCCCACCCCCTTGTCATTGCGACTGGGCTTCTGTCCTATTCCCTGCTACAGAGTTCAGGTTGGCACAGTGCGCGCACCCCTTCCCAACAGGAAGGATGGGTGTGTTCTGGGAGCAGGGGTGCTGGGAGTTGCAGCTCCAGGGCTCTCAGGGAACATTCATCATCAGTCTCACAGATGGAAGCAAAGGGTCCTGACAGGGAGATCTGAGATGAGCCTGGACCCTGTGCTGCTTTACCACTGGGAAGCCATGAGAGCTGAAACAAGATACTTCTGCTGACCTTTAGCTTCTCATTTAGAAAGGAAGGACCAGCTACTCTACGTAGCAATCATTACACACTGCTGGTTTGTGGAGGCGAGGGCTCCACTGTCATAATCTACCTCGGCAAGCAGTAGGTTAGAGCCTTCGACTTTGGTGGCCCAGTGGTCTGCTCAGCTCTGCTTCAGCCTGTGCCTGGAACCATTCCTGTCCCAGCTATGTCTGGGGCTTGGCTGAGGTGGGAGCGTGCAGGATGGCCTCACTGCTGGTCACAGCAGCAGAGTGGTTGGGGTGCCCCTACCCTTGCTGGGGGCTCTCACCCTCCACCCAGCAGGCAGAAGGGGGTTTCCTCACTTCGTCGAGCTCAGGAATCCAACAGCACAATCAGATCCTGTGAGTTCTTCAGAGCAAAGTCCCAGAACACGGCTGCACACTGTCACCTCTGCCTCGGTCTTTGGTCTGACAGCTCACAGGCAGGCCTGGGTCCAGGGACACGCACATCCCATTGCAGGGGGCTGAGATGGGGAGGGGGTCCTCATTCTCTCTTCCTACTGCTGCCCAGTGGCCTCAGCCAGTGCAGACAGCATCGCCTTAGAGAGAGA
>PVJA010011761.1:0-53827 GCA_004027025.1 Myocastor coypus | reverse complement strand
TTTTTTTTTTTTTTTTGTTTTTTTTTTTTTTTTTTTTTTTTTTTTGTCTTTTTGAGACAAGGTCTCACTATGCAGTTGAGGCTGGCCTTGAGCGCACTTTTGTAGCCCAGGCTGGTCTCGGACTCACATCGATCCTCCTGCCTCAGCCTCCCGAGTGCTGGGATTACAGGCGTGCGCCACCACACCCGACTGTATTTCCTTTTCATGGTATTTGTTGTACCTTCCACATTTTCATGACTCTTTCAGGGTTATCCCACATAGCAAGATAATATGTTTGCACATGTGGAACTGATTTACTTCACTTATCAAAATAGTCTGCCATTTATCTACAAAAGCCTTAAATTTATCTTTTTTTTTTTTTTTTGTCGCTATTGTGTAAAAAATACTAAGCTTTTTATCCATTCCTCAATTGATGGGTATTTGGGTTGTTTCCAAGATTTAGCTATGACAAATTGTGCTATTATAAACTTGGGGCACATATATTGCTGTGGTATGATGATTTCAGTTCTTAAAAAAAATTACCTAGGAGGGGAGCAGCTGTCTTGAATGGGATCTCCAGTACTAGCTTTCTGAGAATTCTCCATACTGATTTCCATAATGGTTGTATCAGCTTGTGCTTCCATCAATAATAGAGAATTATTTCTTTGTTTCCACAGCCACTCCAGCATTTGCTTCTGGTTGACTTCTTGATGACAGCTATTTTTTCTGGTTTAAGATGATATCTCAGCATTGTTTTAATTTCCGTTTCTTGAATGATCAATGATGAACATTTTTTCATGTTTATTTGCCATTTTTATATTCTCATTTGTGAAATGTATATTCACGTTAGATGCTCATTTTTGGATTGGGACTTTGAATTCTTTCGTTTTGTTTCGTTTTTGTTTGTTTTTTATATTTTAAGGAAGTCTCTACAGGGTGTTCAGGGTCTCACTACTAGATTGGACTCATAGTGATGCACCTGTTTACAGCCTCCCAAGAGCTGGGATTATAGGTACACAATACCACACCCAGTCTCAATTGCCATCTCAGTGTGCCCCAGGGGTGGGGCTGGCATGGCATGCCTAGGAATTGAACCCTCAACCCCTGCACCTGTTTACAGGTGCTTTAATCCCTTGAGCTGTTTGACTGGCTCGGGTATTTGAATTTTGGAGGACTAATGTTTTAAAAATTCTTTATATCATCCAGATAGGAGTCCTTTGTCTGACTGACAGTCTGCTATAATTGTTTCCCACTTTGTAGATTTTCTGTTTACTTCATAGTTTTTTTTTTTTTTTTTTTTTTTTTTGTTGTTGTTGTTCAGTCACTTGGCACTGCAGGGAAACAGGCAGAAGGAAAAAGGGAAATGGGGCTTTATTATCTTGGAGATCATGGAGAGAATCTGGGGAAGTTAAGGAACTCTCTGGATTGAAACAAAGGGAGGCTGAGGCTTTTATGGCCTTTTGCCAGAAGTGGAGCTTGAAGGGTATTTTTAGATATACCTAAGAAACTGATTGGGAGTCTTCCCTGAGGCAGCAGAAAGAGTGAAAAGACATTGCACCCTAGGCTGAATTTGAGAAGAAGGAGGAGGTGGTCTTGTGAAGATGAGCTGTTTTAGAAAGGGTTTTAGCCATATTAGATGACCACAATGACTTAGTAATTTATACTAGGGCCAGATCCTATGTCTGTTGATAATTTCTTTTGATATATGTAAACTTTTCAAAAGGTTAGATGTCAACTGCTGATTCATAGAAATATTTCCTGTGTAGTTTGAGTTCTATTAATGAACTGTTGACATACCCCTATGTCCTTAAGGTTTCTTCCTACTTTCTTTTCCAGAAGAATAAATTGATAAATTTTGCTTTATGTGAAGCAATCTTTCAGTGAATAAATTGCACTCTCCCTACATTTCTTGATAGAAAGTTTTCTCTGATGTTGAGGTGCATTTTTTTCTGATATCTTAATGAGTGGCTGATAGATCTGAATCATGTTCTTCCACACAAAGCAAATTTGTCTGTTTTTGTTTCTAAGTTTGTTGAAATGAAAAAAAAAAGTATTAAAAGAATCATTTTTCCAATTCTAGTCAGATTTTTATTACTATGTATAAAACCCCCTAAAATAATTAGCTTTAAAAGAAGAGAGTTTTATTTTTACTCACAGCTTTACAAGAGTAAGTTCACGGTTGCTTGGCGCTATTTCTTTGAGCACAGTACACTTATGTCAAGAGTGGGACAGAAGAAGTGGCTTACCTAATGGTGCCCACAAAGAGGTGTAGCAGCATCTCAAAGTCTCTGGGTTTATCATGTAATGACTTAACTTTGTTTAGTTATGCCCATCTCTTAAACGTTTTATTCCTTCCCAAAATCTATCATTGTATCATCAACAGGGGACTATGGGCTGCTATTACCAAATGGTTCTTTGGGGGAGACTTGAGATTGAAACTAGAGCAATACAGTTTTATGAGGAAAAAAAATCTATCTCATTGGTCTCTTAGGTATAAAGTTACCTGGAAATCAGGAAACCTCTATTTGTTTGCTGAGACTCATGATTCCACAGTGTGTGTGTGTGTGGTGTGTGTGTGTGTGTGTGTGTGTGTGTGTGTGTGTGTGTTGAAGGTAGGGAAATTATTGCTTGATTTTATGATATATGAGGCCAATATTTATTAATACAACTAATATACAGAACATCTGAATTCAAACTATTGACCAATATCAGAGAAATGGAAATTCACTGAATTGTTAAATTATGTATGGGCATAGCAAGTTATCTATGGTGACAAAAGTCATCATTTGGAAATGTACTTATTGAAGGACAGCATTAACAGGCAAACTAAGACAAAACTGTCTTCCTAGAAATAAATCAGGCCTTTTTGTGTCTCTACTACTTCTTTAGAAAGCTCAGAGAAAATCGTATTAATACTTCAGAGCTAATTAGATATATTAGAACATTTGCAATTCCTCAGTATATCTATACTATATGTATATTGCTAGTCTTCTATTCAGTTCCTCACCATTGAGTGAACTTTGTTTACTCCTGTATGATTTCAATAAGACATATCCAACTACTCATCTTTATAAATTCCAGAATATCCTCAATTAGTGTTATATAGATAATTCCTAAGCTACACTGATGTGTTGCAACATTACTAGTATTAAGATTCCTTAATTGAAGTTGAATGGGCTAGGGATAAAACCCTTTTGGACAAATAATTCTTATTCTCTAAAAAGAAATAAAAATATTTTAGCGATAGCCCAGGACATAAACTCATAAGTACTATGAATCATTTTAAGCCTATCTCAATTTTTCAGAGATGAATTGCATGTATTTGGAAGTCAATAACAAGTAAACTTAATCCTGTCAAAATGCTTATAAGGTATAAAGCCATTAAGGTTTAAGTCATTTGCAGCTCAAAATCCACTATTAATTCAGCTCTTTCCTGTTTTTAATATCTTTTTAAAATAGCCATTGAAGGCATTGTTTGGAAATATTTATTTTCTAAGTACAATACTCTGAACAAGGAGTAACAGGTTTTCTTTATTTCAAATATCTGAAATGAAAATCTTTTATGTTTTCATTATAACTTGGCCTAAAAGAGGATAGCATGATAAGGTAATGTGCATTTAATTTAAAGGGCAATAATAAAACGTAGAATATAGCTAAAATAATAAAACTACAAAAATAGTATTTGTAATACATAAAAAATAAAATTATTGAGTAGGAAAAAAAAAACAAAAACGAAGACCACAAGTGAACATCTGGGAACATCTGCAAATACTGAGAAAACACAAAGATTAAAAAAAAAAAAAACAATGTCCATAAACAAAGAAAATATAGTTCTATCCCTGGTCCTGCATGCCATGCTGGCCCTGGCCCTGGCACTCTGAGCTGGTGACTGAGTCCAGACGTGGTGACAAATGCCTGTAATCCCAGGAGGCTGAAATGGGATTGTTACTATGAGTCTGAGCTGTGTAGTAAGACCCTTTACCAACTACATGAGTGGAAACAAAACCACAAGAAAAATAGCCTTAATAAAGAGAAATCACAAAGGAATATTTCCTTCTAGATCTAAAAAAATCAATAAAGGATACTTAGAATAATTTTTATGCCAACAAATTTAAAATGCTGCTAAAATAAATTAAAATAGACTGAGCCTGAAGCATTCCAATCAGACAGTGTCATTTAGTCTGCAGATGATTTTAATCTAGGTTGATTTACAAACATAAGTGAAATTTAACTTGGGCTAATTATTGGAAATTCCTATATCAAAAAAAATGAAATTTAAGTCTAACTAATCAGAAGCTACCAGTTAATTTATTGTTTCATCAACATGATCATTTCATCAGGATGGACAAAATAAAACAACGATTGTAATTTAACCAAATGTAGATTAAAAACTTGTTCTGTATTTATTCTATGAGAGCTTCCCTGGGTGCCACTGCTGGATCCCTCAGATCATTTGCAGCATGGCACTGTTTCATATATGCATCATGATTTGTTCAATAACTTGCTTGAAAATTTTATTGCACTTCAGTTTACTTTCTAAAGATGTAGATGAAAAGATAAATTATACAAAATTATGAGAAAAATGACAATAATTCACAATTTTATGAGTAACAGAAAGTTTGTCCTTAACCTCATCCTAATTCAATACATTGTGGGTTTGTAATAAACATCCTTATACCATGATAGATGCACAGATACATCACATCTGAATGCCAAATTTTCATCATTATCATCATCCTCATCACCACTCTGAAAATTCATTAATATGGGAAGGAAAGTGAGGAGGGCTAGGGATACAAAGTCAATTTATGATATAAAGTCATAGTTGGGCATGAATCTGCTTTGAAACCCTTTGAATTTGGTACTTCATTGAAATTTTTTTTTTTTTTAGTGTCTGAAAAACAATGGGCATTTCATCCGTGTAGACTTCCTATTGCCTTTTTACCATTTCCAGGCAAGACAATTTGTATGATATCCATCCTGCTCTATACTGCTGATAACCAAATGATTGTGAATCATAAGGAACAGCTTTATGAGTGTGCCAGTTCTTCAAGACCATATAATCATGTGTATTACAAATATATTACAATTAAAATCAAGCTTAATAATTACAGAAATTTTAAACTTGGTGAAAACAACATCCCAGACACACAAACCATGGCTTTAACATGTGAAGTGATAGAACCCCCTTGTTGATAGAAGAAAAAGAAGATAATCTTTACCATTTCTATTCCATGTTGTAATAATAGAAAAAAATAATATAACTGTAATACAATGTTATTATTTTTGATGAAATTGTTTTCCCTAAAATTATATACCAACAATAAAACAAAAGATATCAGTTTGAAATCAAGGACCAGTTGTACTTATAAGCAGCTGAATGCTATTCTACTTCTGAAATCCAAGTAAATTTGTGAATTATTAGGATCAATGATAGATAAGAAGATTCTTTTTGCGGGGGCGGGGAAGAATCTATAGGGTGTTCAGGGTCTCACTACTAGATCAGACTCATAGTGACCTGCCTGTTTACAGCCTCTCAAGAGCTAGAATTACAGGTGTGTGTCACCACATCCAGTCTCCATTGCCATGTCAGTGCACCCTGGGGGGGATGGGGTGGGGGGTGTGGTACGGGCAGGCCTGGGAAATAGCAAGATTCTTCAGTGCAAGGGCACTACTCAAAACAGTAACATTTCTGTAGCTTAAATATAAATTAGGTGATGGAATGAAAATGTTCCATGAAAGCAAATTATTCTAACGTGTCTGGGAATAAGTCTATCAAAGTTGTGTGGAAATTTTACACAGGAAGTAATATTTACTCAAGACCATAAAAAAGATTTAAATAAATGAAGAAATTTTTCAGATTCATCACAGAAAAATTTATAACTTGAAATGGCATAGAAAAATATAAAAAGATTATAATACTGAATTTTAAAATCATATGGAATGAAATATTTTTATAAAGTAAAATATATGTTGCATATTTTAGAAAAGGCATAACATTGAGGATAAATAAAGAATTCTTACAGAACACTTTTGTTTACTTACAAAAAACAGTAAAGGAAAAAATGAAGCTCAAAAACAGAAATCCATTTTTATTACTTTTAATAAGCAGCAACAATGACGCAGTTTCAAAACATGTAATACAACCACAATAATTAACATAATGCATATTGTTGTATTCACAGTAGCTATTCAGAGTATAGGATGCAGTTATGATAATTTTTCTAAACAATATTGGTACAAATATTTCTTCTCATTGAACTAACAGAAAGTAGTTGTATACATAGTCTAACATTCCATAAGAGTAGTGGGTTATCAGCAGAACTGGCAATGTCGGAAGCAGTTGATTCAAGCCTTTTACAGCTCAGCATACTAATTTAGCTTTATTTTTTTTAAGCCTCATAGTTAAACTTTTCTGCTGGGTGTTTAAGGGCAAGTTAAACATGCAACTTTTGTATCTGAGAAGATGGGTCAAAAACCCTCAGGACTGATCTTAAAATTATGGGCAGTTCTTTGTAGGACTGTTTTCAGTGTCAGCCATCTGGGTGAGGTGTGGCCATTGTTTGACCAGTGTGCTTTCTGGGAAAGCCTGAGAGAATGTTTTCTCTCTAGTTGACTCTCTTTAGGTACACTATACATTGTTGATCCCTTTTCTTTGTGGCCCAATAATCTCCCTGATCAGGAAATTTTTGGACACCACTGAGGTATAGGATGTTACAGCACAGTTTCTCTTACTGCCTGAGTCCACACTGGTCCTAGGAATCTCCAACAGGTTTTTGACACTGAGGATAGCAATGTGCACTATTAAAACCATGCTTGGAATGCCTGTCATTCTCGCCTTTTTTTTTTTTTTTTGAGACAGAGTCTCACTATGGAGTACAGGCTGGCCTTGAGCTCTCACTTCTGTAGCCCAGACTGGTCTCAAACTCGCACCAATCCTCTTGCCTCAATCTCACAAGTGCTGAGATTATAGGCATGTGCCACCATGCTTGGCCATTCTGGTGTTTTAGATGGGTGCTGATACTAATGTAGCTTCAGTTATTGCTTTACTCTCTATCAAATAAATGGGTTGTTTTGTAAGAAATCAAAAAAGAGTATTAAAAGAGAATAAAAGACAGGAAAATGCCATAGGATTGATTGGTTAGAAGTTTGTATATGCTTAGATTTCTAAATTTCTGTATAAGAATATGTAACTGTTTTAATCACATTCTCTAGAGATTTATTAGAATTTCAATCACTGAAGGAAAATACCAATTCCAAGTTAAGTCTAAGACTTTTTTTTTCTTTCTTTTTTTTTTTTTTTTATGGCTGTCTCAGCCTGCCCTGGAGGTTGGGCTACCACAGCATGTGATGCCAGGGATCGAACCGTGTTCCCTGAGGTTGCCTAATCTTTCCTAAGCAGGTGCTTTAGACTGCTGAACAATCTCACTGGCCCTCTAAGACGTTTGATATTCAGAAAGACAGTGATGTTAAGTTTAAGTACCTATGTCGTAGAGCAATAATAACACTAAGCTTCTCCTCTGGAGGGTTAAGAATGTAAGTTAACAAACGAAAAAATTAGAGAAAAAGAAAGGCTACAAGGATAGCTAATATTCAGAATTCCATTGGACAGAAGAATAACTAATGCTTATATCAATTTATGGTAATATCCTGGACACAAATTATAACCAAGTCTGTGAAAATCAAAACAAACATAATCTCTCTTGAGATTGGAGATTTATTTATTTATTTGGCAAAAGGAATCAAATTCAGGACCTTGTACTTGCCAGAGAGGCATTTTGCTACTGAGCTATATCCACTGCCAAAGATTGGTGAATTTTCAAAGATGTATTTATATTCATTGTCTTTAAGTTTGTAGGGAAATAGATGACATACACACTGGGAGCAAAACTTCAATTTGAGTCTTCTATGTGCAAAAGCCATTTATCACCTTTCTTGTGAATACAGAAATGATAATCAGGACCCAGCCATCAGTATAAAAAGACATTCCATGTCCTATCCTCTGCAGGCAACTCTCAATAATCAAAATGCAGTACAGTATGGGTGAAGCAATTTCACTCATGCTTACTCAGCACCTCATTCCACTCCATCTTTGGTCTTCTACAAATCTGCTGAAAATATAGTAAAATGGAGAACAGAGGTATTTTGGATTTCCTTGTGTGTATTGTTAGGCTATGGTCTATATATCTAGGAGAAAAGCAGAGTATTGCATGCTGATGCCTCCTAATTGAGACTGTGTTGAGAAAGGGCATCAGGTACTTTATTCCCAGCTTGGCAGCTGTTTAACACATATGCTCACTCATTATTAATCCCTTGGATAGAGAAATTATGATCAATTGAAAATTTAGAGTTACAGAGAGTCAGAAAGAGAATATTAGAGGGTAATCTATGTGTTGTGTTTCCATGTTTTGAATGGAGAAGTAGAATTAGCAAAGAGATTCAGGAGAACATAGGTGAATGGATTAACTACAGTAAAATAAAATGATTCCATGTTCATGTACATACAAGTTGAAACTAGTTATTAAAGTGTACGTGCTAGAAAATTAATTCACACAGCAAAGTATGATCTAAAATGTTTTCTTATTTTTATTTATTTACTTTTTAATTTTATTAATTTCAATAGGAAAGAAATAGCAATAAGACAGTTTCAAAATATGCCCATAGGACAGCCATAATAATCAATTATTGCATATTGTTGTCTTCATAGTAGCTGTTCAGGTTATAAGATGTAGACATAATTTTTTTTTGTCTTTTTGAGACAGGGTCTCACTATGCAGTTCAGGCTGGCCTTGAGCTCACTTTTGTAGCCCAGGCTGGTCTTGAACTCGCACCAATCCTCCTGCCTCAGCCTCCCGAGTGCTGGGATTACAGGCGTGAGCCAACACACCTGGCTAGACATAATTTTTCTAATGACTATTGGTAAAAATATTTTTTCTAATTGAAAATAGAAAGTAGTTGTATGTATAGTCCAATATTCCATAATAGTAGTGGGTTCTTGGCAGAACTGGCAAAGTTGGAAGCTCTTGACTCGAGCCTTTTACAGCTCAGCATACTAATCTGGCCTTACTTTTCATGCCTTGTGGTTAAACTTTTCCACTGGGTGGTTAAGGCCAAGTTAAAGCAAGATCTATATAACAAAACATGAGACTTTTGTATCTCCCAAGGTCAGTCAAATCCCCTCAGTATTTACCTTGAAAACATGTACAGCATTTTGTAGAATATTTGTCAGTGTCAACCATCTGGAAGAGTCACAGTCATTGCTTGACCAGTTTGTTCTCTGTGAAAGCCTGAGAGAATGTTTTCTTTCTAGATGACTTTGCTTAGACACACTGTACATCGTCAATCCCTTTCCTCTGTGGTTCCATATTCTCTTTGCACAGAAAGTTTGAGACACTACCGAGTTATAGGATCTTATGGTACAGAGTCTCTTATGTCCTGAGTCCTCACTGACCTTGAAGGGCTAGGGCCAAAATATAGGCTATCCTGTAGCCTTCTTTTTCTCTAAATTTTTGTCTGTAAACTTAAGTTGTTATCCCTTAAGAGGAGAAGCTTAACGATATTATTACTCTATAACATAGGTACTTGAACTTCACATCACTGTCTTTCTGAATATCAAATGCCTTACACTTAATGAGGAACCAGTATTTCCCATCAATCATTGTTATTCTAGTAAATCCCTATAGAATGTGATAAAAAACAGTTACACATTTTTACATATAAATTTAGAAATCTAACCATATACAAAACTGTAGCAGTCAATCCTATGACATTTTTCCTTTTCTCTTATTCTCTTTTATTACCCTTTTTTGTTTTTGTTTTTATTTGAACAAACATTTGTTTAAGAGGGAATACAGCAATAACTGACATGACATTAGAAGCAGTACACATCTAAAAGACCAGAATGACAGGCATTCCAAGCATGGCTTTAATATTACACATCAATTAAGATATTAAAAATATTTAATCAATAAACATGAATACCAAGTAGCATAGGAGTGCATGCTGTGTGACAGCATTTAAGCCTTCTATTTAAAAATCACATAAAGCAGTCCTTGTGAGTGGATATATATATATATATATATATATATATATATATATATAATCTGTATGTACAATAATATAATAGGAGTTGGGATGCCATTAACTACAGTATAAGGCAGGGGAAAGTCACAAAGGTAAAAAGCTTAGTATTACTTGTAATATATTTGTACTTTAAAGAAGAAATGGAGCAAATTTTATATAACTTGAACTTCTGTTAAGAGAATGAGTCTATGTTGAATATTACATTTTCAGTAATGAAATATCAAAAACTTAAAACAACATTGCAGGAATAATGTGGGTGGCATTTAATTCTTATTTTTGTGGATAGAAGAAGGATCACTTTAAAGTTCCTTCAAGTATTCATTTTTGTTGTCATTTCCCTCTTTGTGAGTCATTAAAATTTCAGGTAGCTGATTGCATTTCCTTTGAGAGGATTAAGTGTCTTTTACTCCCCCGCCCCCCCCCCCAGTAGTTCTTCGCTGAAACAAGATCTAACACATGTGGTTCACACTACTTTATTCCTTTTCTATCTCACTCTGAAATAAATTGAATACTTAAAAAGACAATTAGTGCCTCTCCTGCATATTTAACTATGCTTATCTAGTTTTGATGAACTGTTTATTGTCGAGCTTATTCCAAGCTTTTAAAGATGCTGCTGTGTTAAGAATACGTTTTCTCATACACAGCCGGGCACACCTTTATAGTCTGTGCTGATTTTGTGTTCCTTCTTGGGAAAGCTCTGTCATTCTCATTACTTAGTAGTAATTCACAGGATTATGGCACATTTGTCTTCCTTATCATAATCAGGTGTGTTGGAATTTCGTGTAGGATGAAATGTTTTTGAAAACATTTATCCTATACATTATAGGAGATTCAACAGAAAATAGGTAAAATATGTTGTGTAACTCACATAATTTATAAATTGTTCTATTTTATAGTAAAAAACTTAGAATTGAAATTTATGCTGTTTACTCCTATAAAGTCACAGAGTAGGAGATACAAACTAAGGCAAGATATCCAAAACTGGTAAAACAATTTATTTTGGAGTCAGTATCTTCTCAGATTATTTCTACCAAGATGAGAAGGAAATGGAGACGTAAGATGAGAGGTAAGCAAGGAAATTCATTCATCAGACTTATCTGTATCATTATTGAACTATATGTATATATTGATGTAAGAGTTTTCAGAAGTTTGCATGGCATTCTCTTGTTTTTGTCAGCATAGTTTATCTATTTCTAAATGAAAAGAGAGTCTAATACCTGTTGGGCAAAGGCTTAAGAAAATGATTCTATTCTTCAGGTCATCAAAGTTATGTATATATTCACATAACTCATCTATATTATATATGTATATTATAAATATGCATTTATATTTAAACTATGATAAGTCTCTTTCTACTAGCATATAGTTACATTTTTATGTACACTTCTGGTTGCATTTTCCTTCAAATTTTATGGAATTTTTATATTTTTAGCTTTTATTCTCTTATGTATTATCACCCTACCATGGTTATGGGCTCTGGACAGTAAAAAATAAGCTTCTTAGGTTCATGGAACCTTTATTACACAAAATGTACGTAAATGTCATTCTTATCTGCTAATGGACTCTATTGCTGAAGAAGCAATGAAAGGAAATGAGAATGATTATTTATTCACCACTTGGGTAGAGCGTGTTGCTAATGAACCATGACCAATGATTTTTCTGAGCAAATTTTCAGAATCTGGCAGGGTCTTCTCTTTTGATTTTCTTGAAAATATCCATCATAATTATTTGCTACTACATGCACAACATAATATGTAACGTTTTCAATCCAAGTTAATTGTAGCCCTTTGTAAATATGCTAGGCATAAAAATGCTAAGTGTATGACACTTGATGAGAGAAAATATTCTTCAAATTCTTATAATCACTATAGTATAGAGCCGGGCGTGGTGGCACACACCTGTAATCCCAGCACTCGGGAGGCTGAGGCAGGAGGATCGGTGCGAGTTCGAGACCAGCCTGGGTTACAAAAGTGAGCTCAAGGCCAACCTGAACTGCATAGCGAGACCCTGTCTCAAAAAGATAAAAAAAAAAAAAAAATCACTACCGTATAATATAGTACCTGTGTCTAACTTTCTAACTTAGACTCTAAGTTCTCTGAAATTTGACTTATTAATTGGACAAAAATTTTAGCATGTAACTGGGGTTTTTAAGATTCTTCATTCCACAGATACTAGGTCAGCATATGGAAGATATTTACCTGCTGTTTAGGACATAATTAGTAAGATCATAAATATTATCAAATAATTCATTATGAGAGAGGAAATATTAACTAATATGGAAGATTTTCAAAGAAAATTTGTCTAACATTTTTGTTAGTATATGACAACCCACATCTCACTAGCTTTACAACAATCATGTACTTATATCATAGAAATTAGATTTGCCCAAAATAATGCATTACTTGTATGGTATGTGTTTGTCATCAGACATAGTACTTTTCATATTATAAGAGTAAAATAAGAAAACAAAAAGAACAGATTACTACTTACATTTTACTACATGACATTTCTTAAATCCATAAACCTCAATGTTATCTTTATTTTTCATAGATTACATCATCATTTACAAAGCATATCATTTTACTAAGATATTCTAATTGTAGATCTAGAACTCCAAGCTATCTTGGTTCACTCACCAAAGAGTTTACCTGGGCTGAGGGTTTTATGTTCAGTTTGTAGCTCTGTTACTATGTGTTATTAAACCAATATAACCCATTCAACATTCCTACTTCTCTGTTTCTTGACTTCCTGTCTTCCAATACTTTTTAAAAAAACTCTTCTTAATATCTCATTCTCATGATCATATTGTAGACATGTGTGCAGCTAACTCCAGGAATACGTGACTCTCATCACATCAATCTGTTATTCATTCATCCCAAAATATTTTGACCTAATGCATCCCTCTCTTATTCCACCCAAACTTTCAAATGTACAACCCTCAGCTCATGTCTTCATTTTATACAATTAAGCTCACAACCCATTATTACTTCTTGTATTTTACAATCATTTCTTGGACTATTTTTTTCCTTTTCTCCAAATCTTCTACATTTGGAAAATCCATGATTTTGGATATAGTCTTCTTTTAAACTTTCTTTCTTTCTTTCTTTCTTTCTTTCTTTCTTTCTTTCTTTCTTTCTTTCTTTCTTTCTTTCTTTCTTTCTTTCTCTCTCTCTCTCTCTCTCTCTCTCTCTCTCTCTCTCTCTCTCTCTCTCTCTCTCTTTCTGTTATGGCTGGCTCAGCCTGCCCTGGGTGTGGGATTGGCACAGCATGTGGTGCCGGTGATGGAAATGCAGTCCCTGAGGTTGCCTAAGCTTGCCTAAGCAGGCACGTTAGATCACTGAGCTAAATATTTTTGTGGGAGTAGGGATTGAACTCAGGCCCTTGTGCTTGCCCTACAAGTACCTATTCTACTGAGCTATTTCCGTGGCCCCTGGATATAATCTTCTTAAGTATTCTATATTGGGGATATACCATGATTCTCTTCAAACATTGCTTCATCCTTAACAAATGTTAGCCATCGATTTATTAGCGCACCTCTTTCAAATTAATGCAGAATAAAAATGCCTTATTCACTTTATCCACATCCACCCATAGCCCCTTTTCCCCTAAATCCCTGAAGAATGAGTTGTTTCTATTTTTTTACTATTTATGCTTCAATGAACTGTGTAGTAGATTCCTCCTCTCCCTATCTACTATTAACATTAGCAAGAATGCCTCATCATTCAACTATCACATCTCTGCATTTAGCTTATATGCTTCACCAGAAGCATTGCAGAGAGCTAGCTACTCCTTGCTTCAAGAAATAACCCTCACTCTTTCCGGATCACTCTTGGCTTACATAGCAAATCAACTCTTTTTTTATGTGTAATCTAAGACTATTCTGTTTCCCCTCCTTGTAAAGCAGTAGGAAAAAAGCTGACAAACATTTATTTTTCCAACCAGGCATATGAACATCAATTGACAGATGAGCATCAGTTGAAAGATATACAAAATTAAATAATGTCAGTGACATGCATTAATGACCTGGGAATTTGAAATTCAAAGGAAAGGGAATACAGACCCTGCATCATGCTTCTGTTTGTGTTGTATGATTATAGAGTCGACTGAACTGTGATCCATCAGGCTGTTTATCTACAACTCAGTTGAAAAGGAGCAGAATTAACAGAAACTATGTACAGAGGCAACCATCTAATGGATCTTTGTTTTCTTTCTTTTTCTCCTTTTCTATTTTTTTCTTTTCCTTCTCTCCCTTCTCCTTCTCAGTCCATTTTTTCTTTTTCCATTATGCCCTGTGTTTTGGAAACAGTTTTGCTTCACAGTGAGAAAAGGGTATGGTAGGGCTGGAATCTTGAAATAAAAAAAGCAAGAATGGCTGTCCTCAGTTCATGGAAGGAACTTGAGGTTTTTCTTGATTGCCATTTGTAGAAGTCTGGGTATGAAAATAAATTCAGAGAACACTTGTTCAGTAGGCATACATTCATTTATTCACTTATTCATTCATCTTGTTCTTAAACACAAGTGCACTACCATAAGTCTGAGGTAGCTGATTAGGCTTGCAGCAGAGAACATAAGCAGGCTAAAGAACCGGACCATTAAGATTAATACATTCAACAGTGTGTGGGTGTAAAAACAAATACTAATAATGTTAACAGCAATATTATTTAGCAGGACACCATATGTCTTGTGCCAATTTAAGCAAATTATATTTTGTTCACACAAATCACTACAAATTAAGCATTGTTTTCATTTTACATATGAGGCAATTGGTTGAGAAAAAGCTCCAAGGTTCCATAAATACTAAAAATACAAGCTGTGACTATAGTCCAATTTTCAGACTCCAAATTCTGTACTTTCTCTACTATACCATGATGTATATTTCAATTATAATGAATCATAATCTTTGTTTTGGAAGAAAAATATGTACCACAAAATGCTGTGAGGGTTTTAGAAAGGAAAATGTATACTTCTAGTAATCATAAGAAGCTTCATTAGCATACAGATGATGCATTTATATAGCAAATAAGATTTTTGTAACTAAAGAAATTGTAGTCCTTAAAAAGTTCTAATTGCGTAAGTACTTTTAAAAAGTCTCACTTTGAATTTCGCTTTGCTGTTGTTTTCATTTGTTTGTAAACACTGTTTTCATGGTTGATGCATATAGTGTTTGGATTTGGAACCAATATATATGCAAAATACTTATGATTGAACTGGAATATATCAGTTACCTGTGGGTGGTTGTTATAGCAAATTAACACAAACTGAATAGTTTTAAACAATGGACATTCTGTTCTTTCTCTGTGTTGGAGGTCACAAGCCTGCCAGTGCAGGGCTATGTTCATTGTGAGTGTCCTGGAAGAAGTGTTTCTGGTAACTTCTCAGGACTACCGGCACTCACTGGTGTGTGGCCATAACGCTACAGCCTTCAAGACCAAAGAGTTTTAAGTTAGCTCTCTGTGTGTCCTCACTGTGGCTGATCTGTATGCCAGCAATATCCCTCTGCCTCTGTCTTAGAATGACAGACACTGATAGGTATACTAAATGTCTGCTGGATAATTTCCCCTTCTCAAGATTCTTGACATTCTCATATCTGGGAAAAAAATCAAGAAAGAAATTAATAAGCAGACAAACCAAGAAAATTCTGCCCCACAACCTAAGCAACATTTGCAGATCCTAAGGAACAGTGGGAGTCCTTAGTGAACATACAACAGATTGGTACATCTGAGTAATATAAAAGTGAAATCCTGCTGGATAAACTAGAAGATAGAATGCAGTCATATAATTTTGGAAAGACCTCTGATATTGTTTTACCTCAAGAATTATGTGTTAGAATATATTATGCTGAAGATAAAATTTTCAAATAAATTTTGAGCAGCTTATACCAACACAGGTTCTAACTAGCTCCTGTCTTCTGTCCTCCAAGGATTGCTTGGAGATCAGTTCAATTTCCCCCACTCTAGCACCCAGGGTGATGAAGCTGACCTTCTGTATGTTAATATGTGTTGCCATGCAAGGGGAGGAGGAGAAGCTGACATTTAAATTAGCTTTTATTTTACTTTGTTGTTTACATTTTAGGTCATGTATTACAGGGTCTGTAGGGTCTCACTACGTAGATCAGACTTGTAGTAATTCTCCTGTTCTCAGCCTCCCAAACGCTGGGATTACAGGCACATGCCACCATGTCCAGTCTTAATCGGCTTCTCAGTGTGTCCCAGGGGCAGGCTTATTTGGCAGGCCCAGTAGACTTTTAGATTTTAATGCACAATTGGTAATTATTCATGCCCATAACTTTCTTAAGTTTGGGCATTGAATCCTTCTTCAGGAGATATCAAATATTTGGCCATAGTAATACAAGCTAATTATGAACAAATTCTTTAAATATACTTAACTCAATTTACGGTAACACATGAAGAAAATGCTTTGATAATTAATGACATATGTGTCACTCTCCCATTGATTATCAGAGCGTTCTATCTCTGTCTATCTATCTATCTATCTATCTATCTATCTATCTATCTATCTATCATCTCTGATATTTTGTCCCATGAAAGACACTGCAAAATCCTTATTACTGACCTATAATTTTTTTTTTTTTTTTGGCAGGACCAGGGTTTGAACGCATGACCTTGCACTTGCTAAGCAGGCACTTGTGCCACAGAGCTATCTCCCCAGCCCCTGACCTGGGATCTTGTTTCAAATGTATGTTAGTATAGGGTCTACAGATTCTTACTCCATAGATCAGACTTATAGTGCTCCTCCTGTTTTTAGCCTCCCAAGTTCTGGGATTACAGAGAAATACCACTACACCCAGTCCCTGTCACCATCTCAGCATGCCCTGGGGACAGGGCCAGCACAGCAGACTAAAGATCCTACCCCGGTTGCAGCTCCTGCCTAAATAGGTACTTTAGTCTGCTGAGCTATCTGGCCAGCTCTGTACACCAAGATATAGCTACCTTATTGTTCACACAATGACAAAATTGTCTTGCAATGAATTCTGAAGTTATGTTTCCCATGATAAGAGACATAAATTGTTGTGTGTGTATGTGTGAGCGTGTGTGTGTCTGTGTGAAGCAAATTGTAATTCATTTTCTTTAAGAGAAAATCTTAAATATATTTGGCCAAATTTGCCATGAATAAACTTAAAGATTTGGATAAATATTTCACACTAAACTTGTAATGTTTAATTTTCAGTCTAATTTTATGTTAAAATCAATTATGCAAATAATAGATCTGCTTTGCTTCACTCTCAACTTTTATGTAATGTACACTTAAACTCTGGATTTTTTTCTACATCATCCTCCCTGTCCCCCTAACACCTGCTGTCACACGGTGTATGCCAAGTTCTAGGATCCTTCATCTTCAGCTCTACCTACAAAGCTTAAAATGCATAGGCTTTTACATTTACATCCAGTCTTGTCACTGGAACAGTTAGCTCACATTCCGAGTATTATTTATATAATGCTGTGATTATAGTATTTAAAAAAATCTATATTCCTGACTTATTTTCCCCATAAAAAAACATAACATTTTTAAGACACTTACTGTGTGATATCTTATATAATAATAATGATATTATTAAGATAATATCATAATAATAATAATAATAATAATAATAATAATAATTGTGTTTCTTTGTTTCATACTTTGTAAACATAGAGCAAGCCCCTTTAAAAACCTCGAATAGGATCCAGGGAGATAATTCTATGGCACAAGTGCCTGCCTGACAAGTGCAAGCTTGTGAGTTCGAACCCCGGTGCAGAAAATAAATAAATAAATAAAAACCTCAAACAATTTACTATGTTGATCATATTTTCCTCCAAATATTTAACTTAGCTTTATCAAGCAAGTGGGAAAAATGATATATACATGGGATAATTTTGAGGACTCTCGTGAGATGAGTCATTTCGAAAAGAATTATTTAGAGGCCAGGCCATGGTGGTGCACACCTGTAATCCCAGCACTTGGGAGCCTGAGGCAGGAGGATCAGGGCAAATTTGAAACCAGCCTGAGCTACAAAAAATGAACTGTGTTGTGAGACCCTGCCTCAAAAAACAAACAAAAAAAAAAAAAAAGAAGAGAAAGAAAGAAAAGGAAGATTTAGAGAGAGCTCAATCTGCTCATATACAAGCATCTATAAATAGCTATTGTCACATTTGATTTGAAAAAACTTAAGTAACCATGGGAAATAAGAAAGCAGGAACAATTAAATGGACATTTGGGCACCTACAGACAGAAATTCGAAAGTAGAGCAAAATACGTTTCAGTTAAAAAAATCTCTTGCTTTATTTTTAAATTGTGTCCATTATTACTCTTGAAAATTGTAATATAGGGCTGGCGAGATGGCTCAGTGGGTCTAAAGTGCCTGCTTAGGCAAGCTTATGCAATCTCAGGGACTACATTTCTATCCCCAGCACTACATGCTGTGCCAGGCCCAACCCCAGGGCAGGCTGAGACAGCCATACTATAAAAAAGAAAGGAAAAGAAAATTATAATATAAATGCAGCAAATGCTGTGTGATTCATTAGGTAAAAATTGAGCACCTCACAATACACAACGCACACACTTCTTTTCGATGAGCATTTGATGAACCCTGGCAGCCTTGCTCCCATGCACACTTTATGGATGATTTTACTTCAGTTAGAAAATACAACGCTGGAAAATTTGCCACCACGATAAGAGTTCCTCTGCATGAGTACATGGAAAGGGCTGCTTTACGTTCCACTGGCTCCTTTCAGCTATAATTTTTGGAAATGCTTTTGCTAGGTAGAGGTGGTAGTGGGCGTTGCCTCAAATTTGTTATATGTTGTGTCTTGTGGATCCCCTTGGATATGAATGTTTTAATTACTCCAGTGGAATGGAATGAAACACTTTACTATATTGATTTGTTAGGCATGAGAGGGGCCATGCTCTGCTAACTCTTGGCTCCGGCTGTTAAAGAGCCATTGCTTCTTGGTTTTCAGCCTGGAATAATTAATTATATAAATAACTTTCTTGTGGTTGGTTCTCCTACGAAGATGATATGATGCCACTACTCATTAATATCATGGTGAGCAGACCTGCTGCGAATGTGCAGTGTTTCTCTTCATCTAGTAGCTGAAGCAATGAGGACAGTGTTAAACATCTCAACACAGGCAAATGCCATTATACCCCATGCCATCATATGTCTAACCTGCTCATTTCTATTTTTTTTTTATAATTTTTTAAAAATTTTATTTATTTATTTTTTTCTTGTTTCAGAACCTTTGTTTGTTTATTCACTCATTTTTGTGGCCGGCTCAGCCCTCCCTGAGGGCAGGGCTGGAGCAGCATGTGGTGCCGGGGATCGAACCGTGGTCCCTGAAGCTGCCCAAGCTTTCCCAAGCACGGGCTTTAGACCACTGAGCCATCCCGCCTGGCCCTAACCTGCTCATTTCGACTCTGCATTTAATAATAGTACAAACCTTAAAACTCCTCTAGAATGAATTCTTTCTTGTTCCTTGTGCATATGACAATCAGAATCTATATCATACGGTATTTAAGTATGGGTAAAGTTAGGATAAAAACATATTCATTTGTATGATATCAAAGAGAAATTGTACTTGGTTATCACTTTTCTTTATAGGAATGTCATGGAATGTCAAACAATGTATAATTCGATGTGATTCCTTTATGTGTATTCTGGTGTGTTATACAGGGGATGGAAGGAAACTACTTTCTTTGTTTCAATATATTTGATGAATATTTAGCATAGGAGATGGAGGATACTATGCATGAGTAACATCTCTGATAAGAGCTGGTTCAATAACTTATTCAGTACATCTCTGCCCAGGTGGGCCACTCCATGCTGCAGAGAGCAAATTGCCATACTTGCCAATTTTCGTGGTAGGGGCAGGTGCCAGGAAAACATAGAGAAGGAAACTTTCAGAAGCCGTGAGAAATTTTAGTGTCATCATTTCTTAAATGGAGAAAAACATGGACAGAAAAGAAAATTATGAGGTATGAGCAACACAAATGGTGAATGGTCAAATTAAAAGGAAATTATTATAGGAGAAGACACAAGGCCAGAATTCCCTTGACAAGACCCATCCTCACTTCTGAACACACTCATCATTCCTTTGTTTTTGCCAATCTGAAGGAGAAGTGGAAGGCTTCTTTCCTTTCTTTATTGAGTCTAATAAAAATTTCCTGAATTCTGGAATAGAATGCCATCCAACAGAAGCATTCTCGTGAACAATCTTACATTACGTCCTCACATACCTTATTCATGAGATCTGGAACCCTTGAGTTTTGGCTTTTGGCCAAAGTCAAAATTATCATAGGAAGAAAAGAAGTTGAACCAATGCACTAATCAGGGTAGCCTAACAATGCAATTAAAGTCACACTTGAAGGAGTA
Organism: Myocastor coypus; assembly: GCA_004027025.1. NCBI lineage: Eukaryota > Metazoa > Chordata > Mammalia > Rodentia > Myocastoridae > Myocastor > Myocastor coypus. Next base: position 33,396 of record PVJA010011761.1, on the reverse strand, counting down.
CTGCTAAAACTTCCAGAGAAGGTAGCAGTAATGATGGGATACATGTGTCCAAAGCTAGAGGAAGCATTTTGAGGGAGATTAATGCCAATGTGTCCCTACTGTAATATTTTTAAAAAATTAAACACAGACCACTGGTTATCACACTTTGCATGCACGTTTAGATGTAATAAATTGTTTTTAAATGACCCAGACATTTTTTCCAGTGATAATCCCAAGGATCTGTCTTTTAAAGAATACCTGGAATTGTTACTCATCAGGGGCAGCAACAGTTATGAACATTTCAATAATCATTTGAGGAAATAAAAAAGGATGTAGTTTTCCTTGGCCTTGAAATTCTAACAGATGTGAAGTTTCCTGTAATATGTTCAGTAACTATAGTAAAATTCTACTACTTGTAACTAATTTGAAAGCCCCATAAAGGTTTAAGATGGTCCTGATATACATTGAAAATTTTTAGGAAACAGTTCCTTCATTTATAGATACTGTTATGCAAATTATAGTGTATAATTTGTATTGAGATTTTTAAGTCCATCAGTGTAAAATTATTTATTCAGAAAAAATTACTTATGTCATATGAAATTATACAGTGAAAAGTGATCATATGTAGAATGAAATGGTCGCAAGAAATAATAGAGGTGTTCTTATTTTTAATTTTTATTTATTTATTTATTTTGGTTTCTGAAGTTTTGTTTATTTATTTATTTATTTATTTATTTTTATGGCCGGCTCAGCCTGCCCTGAGGGCAGGGCTGGCGCAGCATGTAGTGCCAGGGATCGAACCGCAGTCCCTGCAGCTGCCCAATTCTTCCTAAGTAGGAGGTTTAGACCCCTGAGTCATCCTGCTGGGCCTGAGATGTTCTTATTTAACTAAGCAATTATTTATTATTATTATTTTAGTTTCATACAGTTAACACAAACATTTCTTTCAAAAAGTATTTTTATAAAAATAAATAACAATTTCATCTGCAAATTGGAAAAAAGTCAGCAAATTCCAGAGTAGCTAGTTTAATTTAATTTAATTTTTTTTTCTGTATTTAGAATAGGCCTATACAGTCTACAGGGTCTCACGTGGAGATTGGCCTCATAGTGATTCTCCTATTTTCAGCTTCCCAAATATTGGGATTACAGGTGTGCCACCATACCTGGTCTCAATGGCCATCTCAGTGCATCCTGTGGGTGGAACCAGAACAGCACAGCATGGATCAACCGTGGTTGCTGTGCTCTGCCTAAGCAGGTGCTTTAGTGTGTTGAGCTATCAGGCTGGCCCATAGAGTAGATAGTTTTAGAAAGAATGGAGGATTGCAAATATTTTCAAAAATTGAATTCTGAGTGATCACTCCTCTTCATCTCCTGGCCTCATTTTTTTTTTTATCCTATTATAAAACATAATAGATAATTAAACAAGACTTATTCGTTCCCATTATATCATAATTGAGATAGCAGTCATTTTTTTATTTCCTAAATAATTTTTAAATTTTATTTATTTATTTTTTTCTTGTTTCAGAACCTTTGTTTGTTTATTCATTCATTTTTATGGTTGGCTCAGCCCACCCCGAGGGAAGGGCTGGCACAGCATGTGGTGCCGGGGATCGAACCGCCGTCCCTGAAGCCACACAAGCTTTCCCAAGCAGGCGCTTTAGACCACTGAACCATCCTGCCAGGCCCCCATCCTAAATAATTTTACCTACTAATTTATATGAAACTTTTAAAACTTTCTGTGGCTTCAGCCTTATCCTTCACTACCAGCCAATGAACTTTCACAATAGATGTAGCTTTAGTACACAGCCCCAAAGGTAGCCTGGATTTTGCATATATCACACACACTTTACTTGTTTACAAAATCTTATGTTAGTATGGTGTGTTTGCCTTAGTAAATGAAATGATATTCATATATTCTTACATAGTCCATACTGTACTAACATTTCCTTACAGTTCAAATTTATCCTCTTTGGCTTTTGTTTCCTTAGGCTTCTATTACCCATGATGCTGTCTCAGATTTTTCTTGTTTTGGATGACTTTGGCTGTTTTGAACATTATTAATCATATAGCCTGGGGAATGTCAGTTAATAGGGCTTGGTCTGATATTTTTCTCATTATTAAACTGGAAACATTGGTTTCTGTGAGAAGACCACAGAGAGGAAATGCCACTCCCAATACATCATTTCTGAGTGCCCACTGTCTGTGTGGATTAATATCAGTGATGCTGATCTTGATCATTTGACTGGACCAGCGTTTTAAATATTTTAAAGTATTTCTTTCATCCAACTTTCCATACATTTACAAGTGATTTCACTAGCTACAGTATAGGTACAGGGTATGGAGAATTAATCTCCACAATTTTGTGGGCAATAGATCTAGTTAACCGTTATACATTTTCCTGCTTGAGATATTTATTTACTCAACTCCCCCTAGTTGTTTATCTGTTAACTATATAATTGTATAGAACAATGAACATTTATTTTACTCTTTGAATTTTAATCCAATACCATGCAACAATTATTATTCAGACTGTTCTAGATTTGGGTACTGGGGACTCTTTCCATTAGGTCGTAGATCGTGTTCCTATCCTCCAACTCCATCACAGTTATTTCGTTTTGATATGTTTTGTTTTCAGTGCTTATATACTGGCACTCCAAGGATTTCTGAACCACGCTGTTTAGTTTCACCATTGATCCTGGAATTAGCCATCTCTTCAAGGACTCCATGTTACTTTGATCTTAGAAGTGTATTAGAAAAACAGGTGAACCATTTGCTGGTGAAATTTCACCAAATCTAGACAATATTAGATTATCAGCTACGGAGAATTTATATATTCTAACCCCATGCATATGCACATGTCAGGAGGTATTTATGATACAATCATTTTCTATAAAATCAAGCGTGTATTTGTGCTGATGCTGCCATCTCTAAAATTCTTAGTACGTGAATCGTTACAACTTTCTCTCTTTGTTTATCTGTTACCTCCCATTTGAAAGTTAGAAACTTTTGTCCACTACCCATTCAGTTGTTCACTTCTAGAATACCTGTGTTTTGATTTTAGGATTGGTTGTTTTACTGTGGTGGGGCAAAAAAAAAAAAAAAAAAAACGTTAATCAATGTCGTGCAGGGCTCACGGTGCGTCATTCTTATTACCTTCAGTCAGAAAGCTTCCACTTGCCCAAAGGTACTGAGTCACTATATCCTTTTCTCCCCAATCCTCTTTACTTGTTTTACATGAAATTAAATTAAATTATATATATGGAGAGAGATAGAGGGAGAAACAGAGATAGGGATGGATAAATATAGGTAGATAGATAGATTTGAAATATTTTATCACAGCCTCCATTCTATCCTTGTATTCCTACACCACATTAATTATTTTTGGTCAATTTACATATACTGTTTCTTTCTTTTCTTTTTTCTTTTTGAGACAGGGTCTCACTATGTAGTTCAGGCTGGCCTTGAGCTCACTTTTGTAGCCCAGGCTGGTCTCGAACTCACACTGATCCTCCTGCCTCAGCCTCTCAAGTGCTGGGATTACAGGCATGAGACACCACTCCCGGCCATGCTGTTTCATCTTTGGAAAAATTCTATGTCTTCGGACAAAAACATAGTATTAAAAATAATTTTACTACTTTAAAATCCTCATTTCATTCTCTTTAAGTCTCTGATAACTCAATCTATATTCCACCTTAATAATTTTGCTTTTACACAATTGCAAGCAAGTGGAAATGCATTGGAAGTAGAACTTTTCTTTGGCTTCACAGCAACAAGAAGTGGGTTGAAGAGTCACTGTGGTTTGATAGGATTTGATAGCTCATTCCTTTGTTTCATTGGCTATTTTTCTATTTGACTGATGCTGTTCAGTTTGTTTACCCTTTCTTTATCGAAAAATACCTTGATTCCTGGCTTTAGGTATTATGATTAGAATGATCATAATATCTCCACTATATGAGTTAGTGTGAATGTATGTCCCCACTTAGGGGATCAACACTGACCAATGCTACTCCAGCACGGTAGGATGTCTTTAGCTTTGGAACAAGCAGCCAGGCTGCTCCAAAGTGACTATATCATTTTACATTTCACCAGGAAAGAGAATTCCTAGAACTCTGCATCTTCAGCCATTTTTCCTGTGAGTATTGAGAAACTTTAGGCAGTACAACAGTTGTGAGATGATATCTTTATAAAATTTGCATTTCTATAATTGTGAATGAAGTTGAATATATTTTCAGTTGATTATTTTTCATTAATACATTTTATTGGTCAGAAATCAGTGCAAGTGTTAATGAAATACACAAAGCTCATTTTAGGAAAAACCTCCAAGTTTGCCAGGGAGTGAGATTAGAATTTAAAAACGTAAATCAAAAATGGAATTCCTAACACTGCATGAAATCTTCACTCTATAATAGTTAAATTTACATATATATCATAAATGTTTACAAACTCTAGTACAAATAACATTTTAACAACAGAGTGAAATTCGTGATTGAGCTTGAAAATGTGTACATTCAATTACTTGGTTAAAAAAAAAAAAACTGGTAGGATTCTACTTCTTTCCCACTTTCCATCATTAAAGATCAAAACAAAACAAAACACACACAAAAAAATCAAGATCTATGAAATGAAAGGATTCTAGGAAACATTTAACCTCCCAAAAGATTTTCATTGTTATAAGTTGAATAGATTCAACAAATGCTTTTAATCAACACACACACACACACACACACACAGACAAACACAGTTTAAAAGTGTATGTATTAAATTATAAAAACCCAAGCTATGGTAACCAAGGGAAGTTCTTAATAATATGTTGCAGTAAGTCTTGCAGATAATTTAATTCTAGGTAATGGAGCAAGTCATTTTTAAAACAGTCCTCGAAATATGACAGTATCCTAGCAAAAAGGTCCATAAACCATGTCTTCTCTAAATTCTTCTCACGTAGAAGCCAGACAAATCTTTCCTCAAATTAATTCTTTCCTCAAATAGGTGCAACAGGAATATTTGAAGAATATATATATATACATATATATATATATATATATATATATATATATATATATATATATAAACTCAAACTGCCTGAAACTTAATATTTTCCTGATCATATGACCATAAAATATTACTAAAGTTAAGGGTTATGGCAAATAAATATTGATGATGGAATTCATGAAAATTCTAAGAAAACTATAAATAAAAAACTAAGCTAAAGCTCTTTAATTAGTATGTTCTCAGCTGAAATGGTGTGTAAAGTGAATATTAATACTCAGTGGAACCCAAGTGGTGAATCTACACTTATTGATGAAAACATGGACTAGCAGACAGAAATCTAGAGGAAACATTACTGTTTTCCAGAATATATTGGTTAAGTCAGATTAGACTGACAAATATTTATATACTATATATATATATATATATATATATATATATATATATATATTGTCAGATTAGACTCCTGGAGTTATTACTTACAGTAGCACAAAGGAAGATGACCCCATCTTCTCATTGTCTCAGGTAATGAATAACAGAGCACCGCACACTTAGGTCTTCATGAGGGTTAGATGATGTGATTATTGCAATGTACTTAGAAGAGTGCCTTGAACTCAATCATTGCACAATGAAAAGTACATCATTATATGTCATACAAATAACTTATGAAATGCTAGTTTAGGAAATAGATTTGTGAATTTTAACTTATGTATCTAATAACTTTGGTAATATTATGCACAACATAAAAATCTATAAGTAAATGCACATTTTTCATTTAGCATTTTTATGCAAGAACATAGTGTTGTGCACTTCAAAAATTAATTCTGTTATTTATTCATATTTCTTATTGTATTTACAACAAAATAAAAAAATATAGGCCTTATATGAAATTAACAGACAATAGAGTATCAATATTTGGAAAATAGAAAGTATTATTTCTTATATGAACAAAAAGAGGATCCATTATTGATATGAACTATGCATTGCTTTGCTCTGAATGGTAATCAGCCATTTGTAAATGAATATTTATAAATTGAATAAAGGCACCTTTTATAGATAGATGACTAAGTTTTGTCATAATTATTTAAGTTGATTATGTGTACTGTCCAAGTAAGTCATATATGGACTTTTTATTTGTATGAGCTGGATTTCTTAAAAATGTCACATAATATTAATCTGTTACACATTATATTCCCCTGTCATGAGTAACACTTCCAGATGTGCAGACACACCCACACAAATACTCTCATCTGCATAGTATTTTAGCCTTTGAGGTTGAAATAGGTCCATTTTAGTCATACGAAATATAAATAAGGTAGGTTTGTACTTTATTATCTAACTCAGAACACTTTGAAAATGAAAGTATTTTTACCTAAAATTTAAATTACACAGGGGTTGCATCCATTTACCTGTAAAAATTTCCAGTTTATTTCTCTTTATAGCTATATAATACTCCATGGTGTAAAAGTACCACATTTTAAAAATCCGTTTCCTGGTTGATGAGCATTTGAGTTGTGTTCAAGATTTAGCTATGATATTTGTGCTGCTACAAACATGGGTGCACGTATATGTCTGTGTTATGCTGTTTTAAGTTCTGGAAAAATACCCAGGAGGGGAATAGCTGGGTTGAATGGGACCTCTCATCCTAGTTCCTGAGCAACCTCCACACTAATTTGCTCAGTAATTGCACCAGTCTATACTATCTCCAACCATGGAAAAGGGTAATCTAAAAAACTAATTGAAAACAATAATATGCAATATAAAACTTTTATGGAGTTCATATCATCTTGTTTTTTTTTAAATTCTGTATCAATTCTGTTCTTTTCTTCTTCTTCTTCTTCTTTTTTGTGGTATAGAGGATTGAACTCAGGACCTTATGCTTGTCAGACAAATGTTTATTATTGAGTAGTCTCCCCAGCTTTTCTGTATCAACTCTGATTTTTTATTCTCATTAAAAAATACACATATGTGACAGGTTAACTCAGTGGTTTTCTAAATTTTCTGTTCCAGGAGATTATGGGACCACAGAGGAAGGGGACTGACGATGTATAGCGTGCCTAAAGAGAGTCACCTAGAGAGAAAACATTCTCTTGGGCTTTCACAAAGACCAAACTGGTCAAGCAATGGCTGTGACTCATCCAGATGGCTAACAGTGACAACAATTCTACAAATCGCTGTATGTGGTTTCAAAGTAAATCCTTTGGGGATTTGAGTGAGAGATACAAAAGTTACATGTTTTGTTACACAGGTCTTGCTTAAACTTGGCCTTAACCACACAGCAGAAAAGTTTAATCACAAGGCATAAAACAGAAAGCTAGATTAATATGCTAAGCTGTAAAAGGCATAAATCAGCAGTTTCTGACATTGCCAGTTCTGCCAATAATCCATTGCTATTATGGAATACTGGACTATGTATGCAACTACTTTCTTTTAGTTCAATGGGATGAAATTTTGTTTACTAACTAACAATGATTAGAAAAATTATCATGTCTACATCCTGTGCTCTATATAACTACTACCAGAACAACAATATTCATTGTATCAATTATTGGGAATACACTACTAACTTGTTTTGAAAATGCCACATTGTTATTTCTTATTAAAAGTAAAAAAATGAAAAAATAGAAATAAAAGAAAATAAACTATTGGTACATATAACAACAACAACAAAAATGGGAGTATTCTAGGCAAACAAGAATGCATGCTCATTCTGAAGAGAATATGAGAAATTTTTATCAGCCCGTACTAGAGTGGCTAGACTTGCTTTGCTCTGAATCTTGCCATTAAGCTTTTTCAATTGGCCAAATAAATGTACACTCTCTATTGTTGTGAGGTTTCTCACTTGAACCAAGGTACTGATGTTGTCTCTCACAGAATCATTATGACAGTCATACAAAAAATATGCATGATGTAGTGGTTTTGCCATATCACAGTAGTAATGTAGACTGATGGCTGTGTTACTGCCAGTAGGCTTAATGGCTAAGCAATTTGTTTTCTAGTGCTAAACAACACACATATGCTTATGTGTTCTGGTGATAAAATGGTAAATTTTAAAAACAATTATATTTTATCACGTTCTTTGAAATGCAATGAGGTCATTTATGTCTGTGTTCTTTCTGCTTTCACTCTTCTTTATATTTATTTGTATAAATACTTTCTCCTTAAATTGAAACCATTTTAAAAATTAGGGCCAGGTAATGTATTTGCTTTTAGGCTTTTCTAATGTGAACCATTGTGTTTTGGGTTTAAACAGCATTCATGATACAGTATACATATATTTAAAATGGTGAAAAATAAAGTATACTCATGTCCTGGGTTATAATTCCATACCAAATATGATAGAATGAATTGTGATTTGTAAGCAAACAATTAATGCACCTTTGTCTCAGTATACTCTCAGAGCTACTTGGGTAAAAGTACCTCCCTGTGCTCTTGACATCCTTGGCTCTCCCCACTCAGCTTTCTCCTCCCCTGTCCTTTGCCCTCATTCCTTTCCTCCCTCTCTTGCTTTGTTCTTTTCTTTCTTCATAATGGACTAAGGCTTCTGGCCCTTAATATTAGGAATATCCTTAGTTTAGAAGTTCTAATGATGTCCTGCCACACTTCAGTGAACCCCAACATGAAAGCAGTTTGAATTTCATTTTGAAATTCTTCCATATTAATCACTAGTGTTTATCAACATTGGATTAAGTTTATCATTTATATATGTGTGTGTGTGTTTAAATCTTCTGAATTTCTCTGGATTTTTCTTATATTTTCAAACAAAAGCTGTTTCTATTAGGGTTCACTAGAGAAACAAACTTAATAAAAATTATACACATACATATATATACATATACATACATATATACATATATGTGTGTGTATTATCTTACAAGATATGTAGATAATAGCACAGTCAAGTGAAGACTGCACCAGTCAAAAGTTGAAGCCCAGAAGCTCACAGCAATGTGATGTGAGTCAACATCTAGAAGTCAAAGCCTATGGATTAGAAAGCTTGGGTCTGCATTGGAAGTGTAGAAATGGGCATCCAAAGGTGATAATGAACACTGGAGCTACTCTGAGTAAGCCAAATAAAAAACTTCCTTTCATTTCCCATTTTATCCCACCTACACCACCAGCCTGTTGGCTGGTGCCACCCATATCCAGGGTGGATCTTCAGTGAATCAGTCCTGCAGACATGTCCAGAACTGCACTAACCAACCAGGTGAGCATTGCTTATCATGAGATAGCCATCACAGGAACAGGAGAAAGTGATAACAAATGACAAGTTTTTTAGTAATAGTGGGTTTGTTGTCTCAAAATAGTATCTAAAAAATTATAGCTTGGTTATTCAAGTTGACATCACAATTAAGCACGATTCTTAATTGTAATAAATTTGATTAACATTTAAAGTCTGAATAAAAATTTAAAACATATATTTTGTGGCATATAAGTTCCATGTACATAAAGGGGATCCTGAGACTGAGGTTAGATTCCACATAATGCTGGATGTACTTTGGATCTTTTTCTCAGTACCAAACTGTACAAAACACATTTCAAAATGTATGTAAACGTTGTATACACTTAAAGATGGTTAAGAAGGTAAATTAGTTAAGTGCATCTTACTATAATAAAAAACTGGAATGAAATGAAGCACAGATAATATCTACTTCTTAGGTATTCAAGAAATCGGTAAAGATTTAGAACACTTTTACTAATGTGACATCTAGGATCTTCACTATGTATGAAAAAATTATTTTTGAAATGCAATGGAACTAAGGACAAATTTGAATGTATTGGTCAGTATGTACATGAAAACTGCACATAATATTTCCTTATGATAAAATCATCTTATCACTGGATCTTCAGCTTATAAGGATAAATTCAAAATAAGATTCCTCTCACCTCAGAAATCTTTCTGGCAACATTTGCAGCCAACAAATGCTCTTCAGTTCTCTTCTGTGAACTTGTAGTCATGGAGACTGTATTACTTTATAAGAAATCTGAGACTATTCTTCAAAAACAATGCGCAAAAACATTAAGTACTGTGCTAGCTATTATTTGTACTTCCTACCTCTGAGTTTTATACTGTGTATGTCAGATATCACCACTTTGTTTTTTTTTTTTTTTTTTTTTTTTGTCTTTTTTGAGACAGGGTCTCACTATGCAGTTCAGGCTGGCCTTGAGCTCACTTTTGTAGCTCAGGCTGGTCTCGAATTCGCACCGATCCTCCTGCCTCAGCCTCCCGAGTGCTGAGATTACAGGCATGAGCCACCACGCCCAGCCTCTCCACTTTTTTTGATGTTCCATAAAAATACATGGAAGAGCCACTACATCATTCCTCAGCAATTATTTTTGTTTTATTTTAAGATGAAAGAAAGTGATCTCAGTTCTTTATGCCACCTTAATAGTCTTTCCAAAGCTTTACTGACAGAAATGGTCACGTGTGTAATCTAACTCATGAAAATTACAGTGGAGTTCTTGTACCACTTTGCATGTTATATGGCAATCAATCTATCCTAAAATTAATGCTATTTTGCATACATTTGGTTTTATACTGTGATTTCATTTATTATAAAATGTGTGAAATATAGTATATCTTTTTTTTTTTTTTTTTTTTTTTTCGGGACTGGGGTTCAAACTCACGACCTTGCACTTGCCAGGCAGGCACTTGTGCCTCGGAGCTATCTCCCCAGCCCCTAATATAGTATATCTTATGTATTATATACATGTATGCTGTTCTCTAAGGACTCCAATGACAAAATTACTGTTATGGTTTGTATCTAGTTGTCCTCCCAAAGCCTCATGTAAATCATGGGGTGACGAAGCACTTGTCTTGAGGGGCAGGGCAGGGCCAGAGGACCAGGGTTGAACTTGAGGGATAGGACCAGAGAGGTACAAACCATTAAACTGACAGCATGCACCTCACCCTACCCCCAGGCCTGACTTGGAGGTATGGAGCACATAGGTGGTGCAGTGTCTCAAAGTTTTGTTTTGTAATTCAGGCTGCTTTAAACTATGAAACCTCCCATAACTGTGGGCTAAATAAACCTTTCCTTCCCAAAGCTTGCATGTCAGTTATTTGTCCCAGTAACAAGAGAAGAGTAACTAATACAATTACTAAAATTGTACAGTTTAGTTTTGGAAAATAAGTGATTTGTTCATTGCTAGTCTACCTTGTCCCCGGACATATTAGATGTACTTATGTTCTATTATATTTAAATTATCGAACAAAATTCTCAGAAAGTCCTTCAAAAGATGAACTTTTGAAGTTTATGAGTGCATGCACTCAAAGGTCAAGGTACATAGTAATCAGGACACATAAAATAAAACACAAGATTTTTTTCCAACAGGAGCATGAAAGGTACATTAGTAATCAAAACATTCATAAAATTCTCAAGCTGAATGCTTTAAAGGTGACAAGGTAAAGGCTGGTTCTTTACGCGACAGAACTATGGAGAAATGAGGAAGAGATTTAGAAAACATATTAAAAAGAAGAGGTTGATATATATGTGTAGGCCAGTGATTACGTGTGCTACATCGTTTTCATTCATGGATCCTATTTACATACACTGTTGATTGCAGTAATTATAGAATAATTTAATGATACACCAACAGATAAAAATTAATTAAAATCACATTCAGAGCAGAATTCACAGTCATTAAGTCGCATTTTCTGATTTTTCATTAGTTGAGTCTATACATATTTGATAGAAGAATTTTGCAATCTTCACCAATAATAGAGGATTCATGTATTTCTTCCCACAATTCTAACACATTTCCCCTATATGTTCTCATGTTTTGTAGTGTGACATTAGCTACACACAGGCCATTACATTTTTAAAATTTGCTCTATAGCTATTATTTTCAACTAATCCCTAGATTAAATTTTTCCTCCTTTCAGTAGACCAGCATAAATCAGCAGTACAATTATCCAAATCATCCTACATATATGCATGAATATATATATTTTTTATTGCTAAACAACCATTTACTTCAGAGAGAGTATAGCGGTAACTGAGTTTACATTACAAGCAGGATGCCTAGTTTGGCTTCCTCTCTTCCCTCTGATTTTCTTATAAACAGTGGTTCTTTATTCAATAAATAAAAACAGAAAAAAACATACATGAACTAAACTAACAAATGATCATTTTAGATATGGAAAGGACAGTCATGAGGGTGGAAGACAGCAAATGGAAGAGAGCAGCTACTCTATTTTCTTTTCTTTCTTCCTTACCTGGTTAAGACTCATAATTTGACTTAGATTAGACAGGTTTAACCTACAGCTGATGGGATCCATAGCTAGGAATGCAGCTTATGAGACCATAAACGTTTGAAGTACTGTGTAAGAGCAATATTTTTCAGGATTCAGGCATACAGCGATCAAGCCCAGAGTTAGGAGTGAGCCCCAGAATGCTGTCAGGTGCAGAGGCAGTACCGTGCTAGCTCCACAGCCTGTACCTGTCATACACAGCTACTTAAACAGAAATCAGATGTCACATGCACTTCTGGGGCTTGGCAGGTAAAACACAAGTGATTAATGGTTCAGTCCCTCAATGTACTTACAAGTGTATGCCTATAAAGGTAGGCATTTATTGTTATTTAACAAACATGTACATTTTCTTATTTGATTATTAAAGGTGGGCTGGTTTGGTTAGACTCACTAGTGAATTTGGGAACAGTATTGTGAGGAAAAAAAACATGAAACCAATACGAAATTCAAATGAACTGGGTATCCAACTATGAGCACCACATGTTTCCTGTACTTTTCATAATAATGTTAATCATTTTATAATTGTTTTTTCTGTGGAGTTATTAAGTGTCTTTTGTTTATCAAGAAGATTTTCAGTCATTCACCCAAAACTGTTACAAGCCTAGGCATGACTTTGAGCTTGGATTTTTTTTGGTATATCTTAGGTCATGGATTTGCTTTATTATGCAAGGAATCACTAGGAATTCTGTACCATTTTCCACAATGAGATATCTGCATATTTACAAGGTTTACTGTGAGACCCTTAAGAGAAATTGAGTAGAACACATCCATCTTTCATTTATCCACAATCAAACCACTACTGAATCTAGCTGCACAGATAAATCAAGACTATATATGTTCAGAAGAGTGTCTGAGAATGTGAAGAACAGAGGTTAACATTTTGGCTAAATTTACCCCCTCTGTTTCTTTGAGCATGAAACCAACCCTAATAGAACTGCATGTAGTGCTCAAACTCATATTTTTTCTTCAATTTCATCAGGGTGTTATGACAGATGTGGAAATAAAATGTGAAATAAGATATATATCTGTAAAGCTAGACATTTATTGTTATTAAATAAACAAGTACATTTTCTTATTTAATTATTAAACGTGGAAGACAGCAAATGGAAGAGATGGGCTAGGGGGAAGAGAGATAGCTATGTATATAAGCAGTATGGTTTGGACAAATGTACTGTGGATTTCTGTTGATCTATGGAGAGGAGCAGGTAATGCTTAATTTGTTTTAGCTGTTTTTGAAAATTGTTTCTCCTTTTTCTCTTAATTTGTCATATATTTCTTTCTTTTTCTAATTTTGCATGCATATATCTGGCAATATGAATAACTGATTGGAAGACAATACTATGCAGTACAACAGATACTGTGAAATTCCTATAACTTTGTTAAGTGAAATTCTGCATCATTTGTAATTTGTCTGTTTTAATATTATTTTGTGTTCTCTTTAAAAATAAAGATTAATAAAAAATCACCTGTGTTATGATGCAACATAATGACAATTATTTCCTCATTCTCTCTGTTATCCAATGATTTATTTAACACTGGTACCTATATGTGATTTCTCCTTTGTTACATTGTTTCTAAGGGTATATACCAGCAGAGTTGAGAATACAGATAGATTTTATTTGAGGTATTGCATAGTGGAATATAAGATAGATAGGGAGAAAGAAAAATCAGAAGATGATGGCCCTTTCCAATACTAAGTTCCTCCTAAAGTTTAGCCATAAATTTAATTTATTTCTGGTTAAATTTCTGATTATGGACTGAAATCCACTTTGATTGGGTTATATTTCTAGAGTTCTAGACTTGCATGTATCTACTATATCTACTAATATGTTTGTAATGGGCATAAAGAAACATTTCAAATGTTTTTTTTTATACTTTTATTACTTTCAATAAGAAATAACAATTTATAACAATGTGACAGTTCAAAACACGTTAGTAGTATATTTCAATATTTGATGCAATGCATATTGTTCTCTTACTAGTTATACAGAGCCCAGGGTGTACGTGTTATAATTTTTCTAATTGTTATTGGTACAATCAAATTTCTTCTCATTGAACTAAGAGAAAGTATCTGTATACATAATCCAACGCCCTATAATCAGTGGATTATTGGTGAAACTGGCAATGTTAGAAGCTGTTGATTTAAACCTTCTACAGCTCAGAATTCTAATTTAGCTTTCTGTTTTATGCCTTACGGTTAAACTTTTCTGCTGGATGGTTAAAGGCAAGTTTAAGCATTACTTGTATAACAAAACCTGTAACTTTTGTATTTCTCAAGGTCAGTCGAATCCCCTCAGGATTTACTTTGGAACCATGTACAGTGCTTTGTAGAACTGTTGTCATTGTCAGCCGTCTGGATGAGTCACGGCCATTGCTTGACCAGTTTGCTCTCTGTGAAAGCCTGTCAGAGTGTTTTCTCTCTAAGTGACTCTCCTTTGGAACACTATATGTCTTCAGTCCTTTTCCTCTGTAGCCCCATAATCTTTTTGAACAGAATATTTGGGGAACCACTGAGTTATAGGATGCTATAGGGGAGATTCTCTTATGTCCCTTTTTGTGTTGATTTAGTCAATTGTTCTTGTATTAGTTCTCAAAGAAAAATATTTTTATTAACCTCAGTGATGAAAATAACACATTTCTACAACCTGAATTATTTGATATTATGCAAGTTAATTTCAAGATATATACATTATGTCTATATTCTCAGGATTTTCCATGGTTTTCTTATATTAAAACTAAACAACTTTTGATGAATATTGAATATATGCTTACAGAAAGTTAAATTATACTCAGGAGGCTACTTTCTTGCATTCCTTCATGAGAAAAGGTTATTTTGATTCTGAAAAAAAATGGTCAAGTATGTAATTCAACATGTCAAATATCCACTAGTGACTATTTTTAACTGGTAAATATTGCTTTGAGTCCAAATAATATTTCATAAAATGTAAATTTCATATGCACAAATCATCATACATATTCCACATTGGAGCCCAAGAGTATAGCTCAGTGGCACAGCACCTGTCTGGCAAGTTTGATTCCTGGTAACAAAAAAAAAAAAAAAAAAGATTCCGTCATATAAAGCAGTTAACTAAAAGGAAGACATAATTTTCAAAATAATCAAAAAGTAGCCTTCAAAGTTATACTGTTTTCTTTTGCTAGAATTTGTATTAAATAAATGAGAAAACTAATGCATTCACCATAAAAATTAACTTCTGAAATTATATCCACACCTGGTTATGCAGTCTAGTGCTATGTTCTGATAATTTTGCAACTGTTTATAACACTCTACAGTTAGGCATACCATGATAAATATGATTAAATTTCATGCTTCAGTGTAAAAATTGAATTGTCAAGGGACATAAAAGCATTTCCCATTAGCAGAATCTAGCAGTAGATTTCTGCTATTTTCAACTTGTGGACATATTACTATAGCTTAGAGTACCTGAATAGATGATAATAGATAAAAAAGAGCTGACCTCACATTTTTCCTCATGTGGCCTCTGAGACCAAAACACCCAGAGATGGCTCCCTGTGTCTAGCAATTATTCCTTTAAAGAAACTGAGAAATTTATTGAGCTCTTAAAGATGTTTTTCATTTAAGGTACAGATACTAATTGTGAATACGTGATGTGGTTATTATGAAAATTAGACATTATAAGATTATAATGTACTTGATACTGGCCATGGCATGAAAGAACTACTTCATATATATTAAAAATAATTAGCAACACATAATTACTTTGAAAGCTGTCATATATATTTTCTTATGATAAGGAAATAGCTACAAATCTAAAGACAATCAACATCCTTAAAACAATATATTCAAGTCTAACTTGCTTGCAGGGTTTTATTAATGGGTTGGCACACAGAAAATCAATCATTACTACTTTCTCATTTGTATCAAATGAAATTATCATTGTATCCATCTGGAATATTTGATGATATGTCTGTCAATCTTCAATGTTCTAAAGTAGTGGCATTATTTCCATGAATAAATATTAAACACATTGTAATCCACAGCACAGGCTATTTAAAAACTAAATATTAGTTTAGTTGCATTGTGGAAATATTAAGAACTTAACCAAATTGAAATTATACTAAATGTTCCATTTAGCATTATAATGACATCAATGACCTTTATTCATGTGGCTATACTATGGTACCTCGGTTTACAAATTTAATTTGATTTACAATTTGGAGGAAGATGCCTAGGCTTGTGTTTGTGTGAGGACGATGGCAGGGCCATGTTTGTTACTGGATGTGGAGTTTGTGAATGGAAGCAAAATTTTTCTAAAAGCTTTGCTTGCAAATCAATAGTTCACAAACAGAAATATCCATGAACTGAGGCATTTCTCAATGAGACCTAAAATTCAATATTAAGGACACACAGAATTCTTCAATGCTAGTCTTCCAGGTTTACATCTTATCATCTTGTCACTATATAGATGTTACTTTAGCTCCAAGCTAACAAGTTATCTTCTGGTGTCCAATTAGTATTCATGGTTTTATTTTTCTAAAAATTCTTGAAGAGAGTGCAAAATAGTGTTAAAATATAAAATTTTCAAGTGATACAGAATTTCACTTAACATAGTAATATGAATTTCAGAGCATTTGTTGTAATGCATAGTGTGGTCTTCCAAGCAGTTATTCATATTACCAGATATATGAGTGCAAAATAAGAAGAAAGCAGAGAAAAAGTATGAACAATTGAAAAAGCAGGCAAGATACCCTGGTACAGCAAGAAAGACAGAGAGAGAGTGGATAAATTAAGCATTATCTACTCCTTTTCATAGATCAGTAGAAATGCACAATAGAATTATTCAAACTCTTCTGAATATATATATATATATATATATATATATATATATATATATATATAATCTTTTTTTCTTAATCCCTGTCTTATCCTTTTCCACTCAGTAGCTCTTTCCTTTTGAATGAATTCAGTTCCTTTTCCTGGTATCTATTGTACCCTTCAGATTCCATTTTCTCTTTCAGGTTCTTACACTGAGGAGACAATATGATGTTTGCACATGTGAGTCTGATTTATTTCACTTGAGAGCATGGTCTCTAGTTGTCGAACTTTAGTTTTTAAAATGCTGTGTTTAAATAAGAAATCCACTATACTCTGCCTTCTACTTTCTATCTCTGACTCTTTTAATGTCATTTTTCAGGATTTGGTTTATTTATCGTTATCAGAGTGAATCTTTTTATGAATAGCTTATCATCTCAATCCTGATTTCCAGGTAATCTTGAAATGCTACCTCTACATTAAGTATAAATGAGAGAAACCTCTATTAGGTTGTTTTTTCTTGTTTATTTACAAGTCAGCCTTTCCCAGTATTGAAAGGTCTTGATGGAAAGACTACCATTTATTCATTCTATTTTCCATGTCAATATATGGCCAAGTAAGACTTGAACAACTGTACCATGAATGAATGAATGAATAAGAAAATAAGTGGTATGTGTCTTTTTGGAGCTTGAATTACTCTGGTATGAATTTTTCAGTTTGCAGAGCAATAAAACTTCCTCCATGGAGTAAACATTATTGTTTGCAAAAAGAAAAATCTCTCTATTTAAAATCACACCTGAACAATGTTTTCAATTGATACATTAGAGCTTAATTATATTTGTATGCTAAAAAGTTTGATTCAACACATGTGAAAGAAATTTAATATATACATTTTACTTCATAATTTAAATTATAAAATTTATAAAAACCTGGAACAGGGATAATCTAAAACATAGTCTATAGTATCAAGAAATCAAAAACAATTATTTCAGATTTCATTTCAATTCTTATTATCTATAGTTACAAATTTGTCCTCATATTTTGGGAGCACCTTTATATTCTACTTTTTAGATCTAGCTGAAGCCATCATATAAATTGATCACGTGACTTTATAATCATGTTATAAAAGTACCTGTATAATGTTAACATGAGGGTGTATATCAACTTCATCAGTTTTGATTCATTATTTTAGATATGCATAAAGCTTCGGGGGTTATTTTTAACACTTTGTGATTTTTCACTCTCATGGATCTCATGACAATATTACATATATATATATATATATATATATATATATGTATATATATATTTGGCTTTTTGAGACAGGGTCTTGTTGTGCAGTTCAGGCTGGCCTTGAGCTCACTTTTGTAGCCTGGGCTGGTCTCGAACTCACAGAGATCCTCCTGCCTCAGCCTCCCAAGTGCTGGGATTACAGGTGTGCGCTACCATGCCCGGCTAACAATATTATCTTGAATATATTTTATACATACTTTCTCACCCAATTCTGAAGTTTAAATATCTTTTTGCTCTAATCTTCCTATTCCCTTACAACACATGTTCTTTAACTCATGATGAAGCTGTTTAAATGATTCTTCTGAGTAAATGAGAAGAAAATAGACAACTATCCCTAAATTTCAATATTAACCAGAAATTTGAGTTTTTCTAATAATTTAGGTAATAGTTACCACTTATCTTTTTTGAAAACATAGTAATTAAAAAATACGGAAATTGATGGCAGTCTTTCAAACTAGAAGAAATGACTAAGCTGGACAAAGTAAGAAAATTTTCACGATGTATTTAAAGTTAAACTTCTGAGCAACAAAATGAGGACAAAACGCCAACCGATTTTAAAAAAAAGCCAACTGATTAATTAAAACAGGAGTCTATAATCACTAATAATGCAAAGGAGATAGAAAATGAAAATAGACGGGGCAAACACAAGTTATATAATAAGTAAAATGCAAGGATATCATCAGATGAATTGAATGTTCATAGGCAAAAACTTGACTCTTTATTCAAAAGGTTGTGAGTTAGGACAGTTCTTGAGGCAAATTGCATTGTAAACTTCCAATATTTGTGTGTTCGGCGAAGGTATATTGATTGATGAGAATAGGCTGTGATGGTTGCTTCCTTAGCAGTTCAGAGAATCATTTCAACCTCGACAGGATCTACAGCACTGCTTAGGGCAATGAGTAGGAAACTCAGCCCTCAATGTGGTACGTGCATCCAGGTACCCCAAACTCTCACATCAGGAGGAGACACATCATGCACTTCCTCCAAGGTCAATGGGCATCCATTGTATAAACAGGATCATCAGATTATTGGCATAACTACTTACATAATATTGTTTACATGAAAGATTTTTAGTGGCAGGTGGGAAGTGTTGCTGTACCAAGGCAAAGTGAAAACAAAGAAGTTATCTAAGGATAAAACAAAAACATTTTTTATTTTAAAAACAAAAAAATATAAACTACTAAAGCTATACAGAATTTCAAAACAAGACAATAAGCAATAAACAATGGTTGCCATACTGCATATTGTTCTCTTTAGTATAGTTGTTCAGATTACCAGATTTAGACATGCAAAATTGATAAAATACATTAAGCATTAACTGTAACTTTCAATAAAGAACAGAAATGAGGAGTGCAACTGTCTTAATCAGATATAACTTTTCTCCTTTCTTTTTTTTTCCTTTTCCTTATTCTAGTTGCTCTTTCCTTTTCTTTCCCTTCTTTTCTGTGTTGATAAAACTATTTATTTTAACATCAATTTGATAATAGGCACTGGGATTACCTTGTGTCATACTTACCTTTTTCTTATTACTAAAACATAATTTGTAATGCTGAAATTAATGTAAGAAAGCTTTTTCAGGTTAGGTGATAATTTGGAGAGGTTTCTCTCTCTCTCTGTGTGTGTGTGTGTGTGTGTGTGCATGCACATGTAATGGGTAATTTCAAAAATTACCTATAGCAAACATTTTAAGTAGATTATTGGTTTTTATTAGATATATTACAGAAAAATTAATCTTTTTATTCAGAAATGCATAGCTCTAGATTCAAGGAGTAATGACTAATACATTGTGTCAACTTGAGATGTTTAGAAGTTTAACTAAGCTGTTTAGCAGGGGGTCAGCATCTTCACTCTGAAAACATCCTCATCTTATGCAAGAGGAGGACACGACGATGCTATGAGTGCTACACCCACCCAAGGGCAGGCAGTCTAAGAAGATTGTTCTCCCCCTTCCTGTGCTCCATTTTTTTTTTTTTCTGTGTTCCACTGTCATGAACTTTCAACCCTCTGTCATGCTTTCCTGTCTTGCAGTCAGCTGATTATGGACCTTTCTTTTTTCCCTTTAATAATAACTTGTTATTTATTGTTTCAGCTTCTTACACTAGGGACAAAATACAGTGCTTACACTTACAGATCTGATTTATTTCATACACAAGTATGGTCTCTAGTTGCATCTCTTTTCCTATAAAGGCCTCAAGTTTATTTTTTAATAGCTCAGTAATACTCAATTGTTTAAAAATACCACAAATGTTTTAATAATTCCTCAGTTGATGGGCATTTCAGTTGTTTCAATAGTTAGCTATGATAAATTGTGTTGCTATAAAAATGTGTTCACATATATTGCTGTGGTATGATGTTTTAGATTTTGCCGGAAAAAATATTCAGAAGAGAACTGGCTGCATTGAATTGGAGTGTTAATCTTAATTTTTTTGAGGAATTGTCACACGTTTTTGGATCCTTTTTTGTTTACAACCTCACCAGCATTTATTATTGGCTGATTTACTGGTGATAGCCATTCTTTCTAGAGTAAAAGGGAAAATCATTGTTGTTTTAATTTGCATTTCTTAAATGATCAATGATGTTGAATATATTTTCAAAAATTTATTTGCCATTTGTAGTTCTTCATCTGAAATGTGTATATTCATCTCAGAGTTTTGGAATGGGTCTTTGAATTTTCGGGGCTTGGTTAATTTTATTTCTTTGTATTTTCTAGATAAGAGTCCTTAATATGAGGGACACTGGAAAATTGTTCTCCAATATTTGGATTTTCTACTCTGTTAATGATTTCTACTATAATAAAATCAATGGAGTACTGGCAAGAACATCGATATAAAATTAAATGGAATAGATTGAACCCTGAAGAGACAATCACCCTCAGCCACCCTATTTTTGACAAATGAACCAAAAATGTTCACTGTAAGAAAGATAGCTTCTTCAAGAAATGGTGCTAGAGAAATTGATTTTCCACATGCTGAAGACTAAAAGTAGACCCATGTCTATCACCATGAACTAAACTAAAGTCAAAGTGGATGGTTGGGGAGATAGCTCAGTGATCTAAGCATCTGCCTAGCAAGCACAAGGACCTGGGTTCAATCCCTGGTATCACATTCCTTGTCAGTCCTGTGCTCTACCTGCACCAAAATTGCGCGTGATGGGCACTCCTGTAATGTCAGTGTCTCATCACTGAGGAGTCTGAGACAAGAGGATCACTATGAGTTCAAGCTGCATAGTGAAACCCTGTAACAAATAAATAAATCATTTAAAAATTTTAAAAATAGGGTAAAAAGGGTCAAAACTCTAAATATTAAAAAAACACAAAATTTACTAGAAAAGAAATAAGTAGAAATCTTACAGTTATGGGTTAGAGAGCTTATGAACAAAAATGAAACTGAATGGGAAACAGTTCAAAGAATCCACTACTGAAATTTCATCTTATTGCAAAGTTTTTTCACATCAAAGCACATTTTTAACATTCCACAGTCTAAGAAAAATCAATCTTCTATCACTTCATGTATGATATGAAACCTTAAATACCTATAGGCTTATATAACTTAATTTCTCCTTAAAGTTACATATATTTGATGTACTAAATCTATATGCATTACAAGACAGAACAATAATTTTGCCTTAAAGAAATTGCCTTAAAGAATCATGTATATTTGAAAGAAATTGAGAGAAAGGCAAAAATATACAGACATTTTTTTCATACATGTATTTATCATTGCTGATGTATTTCTCTTTCTTTCATATGTTTGGTTGCTGGAAACTCTCTTTGCACAGCTCAGGCTCATGGTGAACCTCTTGCTTTCACCCTCCTCAGTGTTGAAATTACAGACATGTGCCACTACATCCCCTGGCTCAGTCCTCCACTGAGGTGGGGCCTGCATGGATGCGGTGCCCGATATTGAATTATGGCCTAAGTTTGCCTCAGCTTGCCTAAGTAGGCACTATAGTCTGCTGAGCTATCTTGTCATTGCTCTTATGTACTTCTTTATGTTCTCAGTTATCTGAATTGTAGTTTCATCTAAAAGAGTTCTTAATGTCAACCTTTTTTTATGTTTAGTGAAAGGTTTACAGGGTGTTCAGGTTCTCACTACTAGATCAAACTTGTAGGGATCCGCCTGTTTACTTAGTATCATTCTAGAGCTATCAAGATAATTGTAGTTAGAGAAGTGGGATTTCATACCACAGCAGTTCAATTTAACATATAAGAGAGAGATATAGACACAGACATCGATATATAGATATGGATGTAATGAGGTAATGGATGGAAGGAAATATCCACATTGTGTTAGAAAGTCATAAGATGTAGATATGAAATGTTAGCATAGTGTAATATAAAAATGACTTTTAAACTGAGTTATTGTTCCAACTCACAACCATGGTACTAATTATATTGCTTTGTTATCAATATAATGTTTTCACAAACATACACTATGTTTGAAAAGACCCTGATAAGTGTCATACATTTTGCCTCTCTTCAAGCCTAGTCACTCCTCTCTTCACTTTGGAAGCTCTGACCTACAACAAAACACTCAGCTCTCATTCTGGCTTCTAGTTGGGTTTGATTAAGAAGGAGCCTAACAAAAGGAGGATGGAAAAGACAAAAGTGAAGTCAGTATATTTTCTCCTCTTCACCCCTGTTGAGTTGTGGTAGACTGGCTGAATCCTTCAGTGATCCTTTCTCCAAGACTGTGCTAGAAGCCTCTTCTCCATATCTCTTGGATAAAGGGAGAGTAAAAAGCACACTGGCTTTGTGTCAATCAAGGATGCAGCATGTATGAGGCTTTCTCTTCAACTTTCTTATACCTTTGTAATTATTTCCCTCATTAAATCTTTCTGTTTTATCCTAATGTGAGTATTTCCCATAGGTTTCTGGTGAAACCACAAGTTATATGAAGAAAAATTAGAGAGGTTAACTTTTCTGCATTTTGGGTGATACTTCACATTACTTCTAGGTGTACCACATATGACAGTAACAATACAACATTTACCTACAGTATTATACTTCATTTGTATGCCCCTGTCTATCTATTATCTATCTATCTATCTATCTATCTATCTATCTATCTATCTATCTATCTGATGTGTCATCTATCTATAATCTATCATACCGAGAACATCTTATGAATATTTATTTGAAGGTCATTTGAGCCTTTCTTTTTCTTTTATTCCACATTTTCAAAAGTAAAGAAAAAGACTGTGCAGAATTTAAAAGTAACTCCAAAATAGTCAATGTTTGCATCCTAAGAGAAACACTGTATTTTATTTTAAAAAAGTAAAAACAAAAAACACAAGATAAAATGAAATAAAAATTTATAAATAGGAACACTGTAAATATTTCCTAAACCTGTGAATAATAAATTGAATAAACATATTCATAAAATTAATAAAAAGTTTCATCTACTTGCAGGTAGTTGTTGCTTTCTATGTTTACAATACGTATTTATCTTTACCTTTGTCATTTACTATTAATAGTGAATAAGAAGAAAGAAACTTTAAAAGAAACAACCCAGAAGCCCTTACTACCTTGTCTGGAGAAGTATTCTGAGATAATTAATCCTGCATGAAGAATCTGGGACCCGTTAAACCGAGAGTCAATAAACTCAAGATCACTGAGATAGAAATTACCCAGTAGAGATTTGGAAAAATTGAGTGAAGGGCTGTGAATCTTGTTATGCCATTCTACCTCCCATTAGGCAAGCATTTTGGGAATGAATTCCAAGAACAAATTTGATACACTTCATAGGAGAAAGAGAAGTTAACAAGTGATAATAATTTCTATTCTCTTTTGACCTATTTATGTGATTATTATGTTAGAGATATCATAACGGGAGTCACAAATTCTTGGATTAGAAAACGTTTACCATCAAGTATTACTATATTAAAGTTCTTGGTAATCTAACATGCTAGTATCAAAAAATATATCTTAAATTTATCATTTGTGTATCAGCTTATCATTTGTATATCAATTTTATTCATTTTTGTGATTTCTTCTAGTTCTTTTATCAGCAGTATATTACCTTGGTAAAGCATTTGTAACATTTGGTACTGCATTGCTGTATACCTAATAGATAGGAAATATTCCTCAACACCCTGGGAGATATAAATAAATGCATCTTCTGCTGGTACTTTACCTATGGTTGTTGTGAAAATACTTCATTCAACATTATATTCAAATAGTGAATCTTGTTTCATGCAATCGAAGTTTTCTTAACATTGAAAATAGTTGATGAACTAAAAAAACTATTGAATTATTCCTCTCTTATACTAGCTACATCTAATTCATCAAGTCATGGTTAGTCTATCACAATCCTAAGAGTACCCTAAATGCATTTTAGTCTCTTCTTTTCTAACTGTACTCTAAAAGCTGACTTCATTTTTTTTATAATTATGAGGTAATATGACTTGTTTAACGTTTTTTGTCTTCCTACAGTTCACTTCCTGATACAAATAAAATCAATCATACTGTTCTTCTATTAAAGTACTATGTAATTGTTTTTAAATATTTGCTGCCTCCCACAAGGTCTTATACAATGAAAGCTTGGCTTCCATTGTGGCAATGTTGAGTGATGGCAGGATCTGAAAAAGTAGAGTCTACTGCAAGTCAGAAGACTAGCTCCTTATTGCTTTCTCTGTCTTCTTTTGTCATCATGTGTCCCCTTGATGTGTTCCCAACAAGATACTAACTTCCACACTGTGATTGCAGCAGTACCATGGAAGTCCTCACCAGAGGACTAATTAGATTTTCAGCCCAAGAACTAAACAAATCTTTTTTTTTTTTTTTTTTTAAAGAAATTACTTGTTCTCTAATATTTTGTTACAGTGACAAAACATTCCGTGCACCCTCTGGACTGGGTTTACTTCATGGGCTAGTTAGGCCTGGAGAAGTGTTTTGGTGTGGCAAAGAATATATAAGCTAACGAAAATCAAGTAGAATGATGCATGGTTTTCAGTGCAAAGGTTTAGGAAGTAATTCAGAAACATGCCTCAGTGTTCCATTAACCTTAACCATAGCACACGTGCTCTTTTGTTTGGTAGAAGCTAAGAAATGAGCAAGTTCCAAACCAAAAGGGCATGTAGAACATGCATCTTTAATTTTTAGTCTCTAAATTATGGAGAGGAACATGACAAGGCAGTTAAAATGAGATGAACAAGCTATTTTTCACAGTTACTAAGGAAAAAATAAACAGGCAACCTGGAGGAATGCTGATTTGTAGAACCACACAAGCTTAGGATGATGTATGAGGTAAAATAAAATGACAAAGAAATTTTTTCTCACTTTAAATTGCACCTCGGTAATATTGCTAAATTGTTCATTTTTCCCCTAAAAGTCATCAGTTATCTCCCAGAGTAGCAAAAAAGACTAAATTAAACTTAGAAGTATATAATAAATTCCTACTTATGTCCCATTGACACAGTTGAGATAGTTCCTTGTAATTCTGTTCATATCTTTTTAAGGATTAAATAAATACTCGAGATTGAAAATTGAAAATTCAATAACAATTATTTGCTAGAAGAGAATAACTGCTAAAGCTAGGCAGAATGGAACAAACAAATTAGATAATCTAGATGATTTGCCAACTCCAAATTGTTTTGAATTTCATCACTTTAGCTGGGAGGAATTTGCAAAAGGAACTATGTTACTATAACAAATTGAGTGTAAATGGTATTTCACTACTTTATTTATTTACACTGATATATTACTATATCAAAAATTATATTTGATAGTGCTTTAGCTTTTCTATGGAAACATAGCTATATAAATACTAAATATTTATCATGACTTTTAAATATAACAAAATTTTACTGCTAACCTTGTTTAAAATTAGCAAAGAAAGTCATCATGATTAGGCTACCTGGACAAATAGAATCAACTAAGGGAAAAGAAGACACACAACGTAACTTTACCAACACTTCCTATTTCAATAGAATCCTACTCCTAGAGAAAATTTTACATAAAATGAAGAAGTGGCTGTATTATCACATCTAATCTGCAATGGCCTTTGTGATTTGGACAACAACTTTTGCAAATGGTATTTGGTTTGTCATGTACAATGGAGGCATAAGATACTGGGGCAGTTGGTTAAACCCTTAGAGATTTCATGGTATGATTTTTAAGAAAAAGTATACAGATTGCAAAGCTTACTAAAACTGGCCATAATTCCAATGAATATTTAGGCCCCAGAAAGATATTTTGAGTCTGTTATATAAAATGCATAAGAACAGTAATTAAGTTTTAATTTTTAGGCAATATAAAGCAGATTTACATGTAGTCTTTTATAAAACTTTCTATTAGGGTAGCTAGCACAACTCAAATATGAATGATCCATGTTTTTAGGAATTAAATCCCATAAAGTTGAGATTAAAGTGTGATTGGGACACTGGGTGAGCAGATCCCTGGCGCCTGCCGACTCAGCATCCCGATGTACAGCATGCCTGAAAATCCGAGTGGCAGGCGAAAGAGTGTAGGACCGCTTTATCATAATAGGCACTGGTATGAACAAGTTCCTTCAAGTTTGATTAGTATTGGTAATTAATTTATTTAAATAAAGTGATACTTGTATGAAAATAGCTTATAATGGATTGTGGTCAGTAGTATAACTGTATATATACAATATTACATTATAACAAATGTAAGTCATAATTTTGCCATTAAGTTGGGGGAAAGTAGAACTAACAACTTTGAAAGAAACAGTAGCATAACAACATTCTTTTTTTCCCCAGATTCCAACAACTTTAAGTCTTCAAACACTATAACAAATACACAAATACAAAGCTACAGTAATTCTTCCCAGCTAGATAGATCATTTCGGCTACATACTAATTATATACAGTTATTCTACCCAATCTTATAGAACTTGTATTACTGAGAAAGAGTAGGAGAAAATAAAATGAAAATTAAATTAAATTAAAACCCAACTCAAGCCCTTTTATAGTTTGGAGGAGAAATTTATTAAACGATGAGGATATTATTGGCTTATGCTTATCTTTTTTGAGTATAGAACATAAAAATATGAACAATAAAATGAAAATGAATGAACCATTAGAAAACATCAGAACAAATGAAGAATCCCAGCCACCAGTGTGTATTCTACATTCACATAATAGGATATTATCTAATGACATAAATCAACAAATTAACATTGTGTTCAATGATAGGATGATTTTCAGGAACATCTTAAGTTATAGAAATGAGATGCAACTTATATTCTGTACGTTTTATTTAAATAAAATTGAAAGGAAACACAAAATAGAAACAGAATTTAACATGTTTTCCTTAGGCTATGGATGAGTGAAAATTAACTGTTATATTGATGCAGGGAAAGTTTGAGAGGCCTGAGAGAGTGTCTAAAATCAAGAAGATAGTTGTATAATTACATGTTTAATAAAACTTACTGGCCGGGTGTGGTGGCGCACGCCTGTAATCCCAGCACTCGGGAGGCTGAGGCAGGAGGATCGATGCGAGTTCGAGACCAGCCTGGGCTACAAAAGTGAGCTCAAGGCCAGCCTGAACTGCATAGCGAGATCCTGTCTCCAAAAAAAAAAAAAAACTTACTGAACTGCACTCTTAAAATGGACAAGCTTATAGGATTTAATTCTAAACTAGCACATGTGAGTAGGAAGTTGTCAAACCATGTACTATAGTTAATATAAACCGTAAGCCCACAAGGAAGAGGCAGTTTATTTCTGTCATGATACTTGCAAGCGATGGGAAAGGAGCCAGATCCACTATAGCATGCTTCCCTATCTGAGAATAATCTATGCAGAACATTGAACACAAGGCAAGGAACCAGGAAAAAATTTACACAAAAAAGGGCATAAATTTTACTATCAATGTCATTCAAAAACATGGATTTCTTGTCTCTCAATAAAGAAGCTAAAGAACTACTGACAAATGCTTTTGCATCAAATAACTATTAGTCTGTAGTGCTGGACAAAACATACCAAAAGCAAGTAAAAGACATTGGGGCCAGCCTGATAGCTCAGCAGACTAAAGCACATGCTTAGACAGAACGCAGTGGCTGGGGGTTTGATCCCTCGTGTGCCATGCTGGCCTCACCAGTGGGGCGCAGAGAGACAGGGTTTGAGAATGCACACGGTAGTGCACACCTCTAATCCCGATGCTTGACAGGCTGAAAAACAGGAGAATAACTATCCTGACCTATGTAGAGAATAGCTATCCTGACCTAAGGCCCTGTAAACCCTGCACCAAATTTGTAACAATGATATTGGCAAACAAAAATAAAAACAAAACTGGGTAAATGCCAACTTTTATAGAAATAAAACAAAAGCGTAACCCTGGTAAAATTGAGTCATGTAAAAATCAATCAACAGAACAAAAATTGTTAGTTAAATAGAAAAAACTATGTTAAGGAAGATTAAATTGTTAGCTACATTCCAACAGAGGGAAAATAAAAGTAATATCATAAAAAACAAGCCTACATGTAATTGGAAGCTATTATAAAATGATAAAACTGGAGTAGTCTATTATTCAAAGATGCAATGCTACAGGTGGACATCTGGTTGCCACTTTTTTTTTTTTTTTTTGGTGGTACCAGGAATTGAGCCCAGGATCTAACTTACAGGAACCAAAAGGGCTTATTGGAATGAGGTCAAGGAAAACACCTAAAGTCTTAAAATGAAAAATCAATAAGGGAAATTATGGAAAGAAATAAATCATAGAAAGAATAGGTTTCACATCTATATCCAGAATGAATTTACCCATGTTTTTTTCTACTATTCTAGAAGTGCCTGGAGAAACACAGATGATTAGGTGAAATGTAGTGTTCCAACTTTAACACCTGAGTAGAAATTTAAGGTCCAGCTTAATATAGAAGAGATGAAGATTTTTTTCCTATAAATATGGGCCAATAGTTCAAATAGGAAAAAATCCATAGGCTTATAAATTTAATTAAAGTGTCATTTTTCTCATCAAGCTGGAATAATCTTAAAATGGCATCAAACATTTGAAATGAAAATCCAAAGAGAAATTAATATTTATATACATTTGTATATCATCACATTTTGATTGTCAATGTAGAAATTTTTGTCACTAAGCTATCTCCCTAGAACTATATTAATAATAGGGGTAACAGTAGACAACCTTGTCTTGTTCCTGATTTTATAGTGAAAGCTTTTCAGCTTGTATTATAATGTTGCCAGGCAGTTTCAATCTTTAATTAGATTGATTTAGAGACCATCTTTTTCACTTTGTTAAAGCTTTTCATCATGAGTTGGTGTTGGGCTTCGTCAAATTCTTTCTCTGTGTCTCCTGAGCTTATGTAATCTTTGTCCTTCACTGTGTTGATATGGTGTAATAAATGTATTGATTCATGTATGCTGAGCCATTCCTGAATCCTTGGTATAACTTCTATTTGGTCATATCGTGTAACTTTCTTGATAATTTACTGAGGATTTTTGTGTCTATCTTCACTAAGGAGATGGTCTGTCCTTCTCTTGGTATCAGGGTAATACTTGTTTTTAGGAACAATTTTAGGATTACTGCTTCATTTGCAAATTCATTAAAAAGTTTGAGAAATGCTTACATTTTCTCTAAATCTTGTATAACTCAGCAGCAAATATATCTGGGTCTAGAATTTTCTTTGTAGGGTTTCAATATTATTATACTAATATTATCATTTACTTATTGAAATTCTCCAGATCTTCTTTAATTTCATATGCAATGCATTGATTGTTCTGGGGGTATTATATAATTTCCACATGTTTATGTCATTTTTGTGGGGATTTTTTACTATTTATTTCAAATTTCATTGCTCCATGGTCTGATAATATTGGTAATAGCTCCATGGTCTGATAATATTCAGGGGATTATTTGAATTCTTTTCCTTTACTTAAGCATGCTCTATGCTAGTGTGAGGTCTATTTTCAAGAATTTCCAATGCACAAATGATAATAATGTGCATTCTGAGGCTGTACGATTGGAACACTCCATAGACATCTTCTAAACTCATTTGTTCACAGGTTTGGTTTATTTCTATTTCTTTGTTGACTTTTTGTCTAGATGATCTGTTTATTTGTGTCAGTGTCTTGTTGATGTCCATTGCTATATAGTGGTAGTGCTTACATGATTTTTCATGTCTGTTAATATTTGTTTTATATAGGTAGGTGTACCAGTTTGGGTGCATATATATTTATGATTATTATCCCATCTTCCTGGATTATTGCCTTAACAGGTATGTAGTGACCTTATTTAATTGTGTTTGTGAGACTTGGCAATAAATTTATTTATTCTGCCAATGGATAGCTAGCTTCCTTTGTGTTTTTCTGTTTTTTTGTATAAAGTATGATTTCGCTTTGACTGCATTAATTTTTAAATTAAATATACTTCTTGTACGCAGCATATTTTTGGATCTTATTTCTTTATCCATTTATGCACTCTTTTTTGTATTTTAGGGAAGAGTCTATTTTGTATTTTGTATTTTAGGGACAGGGTGTTCATGGTCTCACTACTAGATCAGACTCATAGTGATCTGCCTGTTTACAGCCTCCCAAGAGCTGGAATTGTAGGCTTGCACCACCATACCCAGTCTCAATTGCTATCTCAGCATGCTGTGGGGTGGGGCCAGCACTGCAGGCTCGGGTATCAAATCCCCATTCCCTGGGCCTGCTTGCAGGCATGTTAACCTTCTTTTAATTGTTTAATTGAGATCATTTACATTGATCATTCTAACTGAAAGACATTGACTTATTTTTTATTTTGTTTTTTGTTCCATGTTCTCTTTGTTTTATTTGTCTTACAGCTTGGATTCCTTTTCTTGAGATTGTAGTGTCCATCAGCTCTTCGTAAAATATTCTTCACAATATTTTGTAGAGCTGTTTTGCTGTGCATGAATTTCTGCAGTTATTGTGATGGATGTGTCTCATTTCTCCAATGATTTTGTGAAACTTTTTCATGGTATATCAGTTTGGGCTAGCAATTATTTTCTGTCAGGACTTGTAATAGATGATTACAAGCTGTTTTGACTTAAGATTCTGTGTTGAGAAATCTGCTGACATTGTGATTCTCTTTCTTTGTAGATAATTCATATGTTTTCCCTAACACCATTTAGTAATTTATTCTTATACTGAATTTTTTGAATCTTGATTATTGTTTGCCTTAGTTTAGGCTTGTTTCACTCATGATTAATTAGACTTCCATATGCATCCATTACATGTATAACAAGTGGTTTTACCAGGGTTGGCAAGTTTTCTGCCATTACTTCTAAGAAGGGCTAGCTTGGCTAGAGGATGAGTTATACCTTGGGAAAAAACTTGTCTGCATTATGCTGATGCTCAGAGACTACCTGAAGCAGTCTAAAGTTTGAAGAATAATTAATTTGGTGAAAAAATTTCAAGGCATTTGAATATTGAGATGGTGTCATAAACTCTGTTTGGGATATTTAACCAGCTTTATGTTGAACAATCAAGAAAAGAAGCTCCTGTATAGTTGCAAACTGCATAGATAGAGCAGGGGAAGTACTGACTGCTGAGAAAGCACAGGAGAGTAGAAAACATGGCCTGAGGGCAGCTTCAAAAAAGGAGTAGAATTAAAATTAAAAATTAAATAATTTGCTTTGAGAGAAAGTTTCTGAGCTCTAATGTTCTGGAATTGTGGCAACATGGAAAATGTTTCTCTGCTACCTGCTGGTAGCAGCCTTTCACATCACCTACATGGTGCTGGTTTTACATAAATGTACACTGGAACAGTTGTCACGTCAGAAAAGCTTTCACCTAAGTTTCAGAAGGTGTGGAGACCAAGCGGGTCCCTGAGATGGCAGCATGTGAAGCTATGTATATGGAGCCAAAGTTGCAGAGGAGATTCTAGAAGTTTGAAGATGCCAGGAAAGTGTGTAGTTTAAGGAAAGCTGCAAGGATAGAGCTTAGCAGACCCAAGAGAGAAGCCATGGAGGCATAACTACCAGTAGTGCCATGGGAAAAGTCACAAGCCCTTTGGAGTTAACATCTTTTCACAGATTTTCTTGAATACTGGTTGTGGAACCACAGGATTTAACGTTTGACTCACTGGCTTTTGGACTTACATTGGTCTCTTCGTTTGTATCACTGTTTGTAGCTTTGGGGATGGATATATTTATCATATGACATTGAACTAACTTTATTTTCCTTTGTATAGGGATTCACAGCTAACAATTTGCTATACATCTCAGAGGAGTCTCAGAACTAGACTTTAGCAGTGTTGAAATTGTTAGGACTTGGGCGACTCTTGGAGATAAGCTTAGTGCTGTGGGTGTGTGGGACTGCACATCAGTCTTTGGAGCTACAGGGTTAGAATACTGTGATTTGAGTGTGGATGTGTTCCAAAAGCATCATGCATATACCATGGGCAGACTTTCTATAGGGGCTTAAGTGTACTGTTCAATATTGATTCATGGTGCAATGCTGGGATTAATGGTGTGAGCACTACACATGGTGCAGGCACGTAGCCCGCATACACTATAAAGGAAGAAAAACACTTGACACTTCTTCGTAGTGTTTCTGCATGAAATGGTCGCCCCTCAGCCACGGACCACCCTGCCTTGGAGCTAGGGGATGATGGACTGAATCCTCTACAAATTGTCACTAAGCAAACCTTTCTTCCCTTTGAGCAATTAGAAAATGAACTAATACAGGATGGCATTCAAAGGAACAGAGTTCAAAATAAATACTGTGGTTAGGGAGATAGCTTGGCAACATAAGAAGCTGTCTGGCAAAAGCAAGGTCCCAAGTTTGATCCCTGGTACTGCATGCTGTGCTGGCCCCAGAACCCCAGGAGCAGCATGTGGGCCCCAGAACCAGGTATGGTTGCACATGCCTGTAATCCCAGCACTTGGGAAGTTGAGACAGGAGGATCACAACAAGTCTGAACTTTGTAGTTCTTCATAGTGAGACCCTGTATCACAAAATAAATACATATTAAAGTAAGTAGCTAGCCGGGCGTGGTGGCGCACGCTTGTAATCCCAGCACTCGGGAGGCTGAGGCAGGAGGATTGGTGCGAGTTCGAGACCAGCCTGGGCTACAAAAGTGAGCTCAGGACCAGCCTCAACTGCATAGAGAGACCCTGTCTCAAAAAGACAAAAAAAAAAAAAAAAAAAA
>PVJA010011760.1:0-53841 GCA_004027025.1 Myocastor coypus | reverse complement strand
TTAGGGATGCTCAATGTCCTTCCCATACCTACTTTCCAGAAAAAAACGTAGTTTAAAAATTTAACCTGGTCCCAAGCCATAAGGGAAGCGATACTCAAACTACAGCAGATTCTCCATCCTTCAGCGCACTTTTAAGGCACCACTCTATTTTATTTACATAGCATGTGTTATCACTCAAAATACTGTACTCTATATTCTTAATCCTCACACATCTACCCTCTAAATTCAACAATAAGGTAACCTCAGTGGAAGCAAAAGGCTCTGTCTGCTTAATAGCGCAGTACCTCCTAAGTATTTGTTGACTCGTCTAGTGCATCTTAGGTTCTCGCTTTTCCCTTTTCAGTGTAATTCATAAAACATAAATTTGAACATGCCATTCCATTTGAGTTTTGTACCTCTGGAGAGAGAATGGCACGGGGAGTATGGTGACAGGGTCTCATGACAGGAATGTTATCAGAGATCAAGGAAACCTTAGCATTCAAACAGGCCACCTTGAACCATATTCATCTCAGGGTTTTATCATTTGTATATTAGACCTTCCATAATTTTCTCTAATTCAGTTTTAAGTTATCTCTAAATAAATGCTATCTTAGATAATTAGTTAATATGAAGCCTGCTTTCGTACAGTTTCCCAAATTGTTTATCATTTTCTTTCATTCTTTTCACCCTCACGCATCTTTGCCTATGTGAGGGGACTTGGTTTCATTTTTCTCATCCGATTCAAACTGATAATTGTTACCTGTCAGTCAGAGGAGTGATCACGAGCCGAGGACTGTTTCCCAAGTATTCATAAAAGTACTGGAACTGAGCGTCACAAATGTTAACAAAGCAGTGTTTCTGTGTGTCCTCCCACTGGTGACGAAGTTGAGACAACCAAGCAAAAGCCTGGGGGCTGACAACCTAAAAGCAGTGCAAAACCATTACACATGGGGCTCTGCTATTTCTGAGGAAAAAAAAAATTAATTCATGGACATAATCGTATATCTTAGTTCACATTTTATTTTTAAAGTCTCACAAATAAGAAATCTCTTTAATGGTCAAGAATTAGACAAAATTATTTTTAGTACATTTTAAATCCTAATTTATTGTGCTGCAAACAAACTACCAAACTGATAAAGCAGTATAAGTAGATAAGATCATATTCAAGCTACAGTGGACCCTCGAGTTGTGACTGGCTTTGTACACAAACAACCTTGGTTATAACTGGAAGTTTATATTTAGTTTATGATTGTCATCCTGAGCTATGACCCAAATGCCAGCCACCTGCGAGGTTGTAAACAAAGACTGGTAGTTTTAGGAAAGGGTATGTAAGCGGCAACCCAGATGAATGTGTTTATGATGTAATCTTGGTCACTGCTTTATATAATTGCTACAATTACTATTATCAAAATGGACCCAAAAGCTAGAAAAGAAGCTAAGGAAAGCAAGCTGAAGAAAGCAATTCCAGTAAAGAAGAAGATGAGGAGAAGGAGGAGGAGGAAGCGGAGGAGGAAGAAGAGGAGGAAGAAGAGGAGGAGGAAGAGGAGGAGGAAGAGAAGGAGAAGAAGAAAAAGGAAATTATGGGTATATATGAGTGTGGCAATTGTGTGACTGATCTCATTAGTATTATAGTGTGTTAAAATCCGCCATCTCCCCAATATGAAGGAAAAGAGCTTGCTATAAGGCAGCTGGTGTTGCCAAAGGTGTTACTCAAGTTAGTAAGTCGCAATCAACAATGCTAGACGAGGTAGAAAGGCCACTGTTAGCATGGATAAATGAGGGGCAGATGGGAGGCTACAGTCATCTGAGTCTGTAAGCTGTAAATAGGCTAGGATAGATATGAAGATCTCATAAAGGATAAGCCACCAATGGGCTAACGGTGAAACACTTTGCACCAGTAAGGGGTGGATTCACAATTTTAATGTAAAAAACTGAGGTTCACGGAGTAGGCATGGTGAAGCAGCCAGTGCTAAGAAAGGAGCTGTGGCAAATTACACACAGCACTTCACAATGATGACGTGGAGAAGGGGCTTTTGCTTTCATCAAGTTCTCAACTGTGGTGAAACTGGCTTTTCTGAAAGAAAATGGGCAGGAGAATACATGATCCAGGAAGAGAAGAAAATACCAGGCCACATGCCTACGAAGGATAGGCTAAGCTTTTTGCTACATGTTAGTGCAAGTGGTGATCTCAAGAAAAAGTCTCTTGGTTTAATATGTCGAGATTCCTGTAGTATTCAGAAAACAGTCATGAAAAGTAGGCTAGGGATCATGTGCAGATCAAATGCAAAAGCCTGGGTATTAAGAGCACTTTTTCCTGAGTGGATAAGGGAGGCTTTCTATCCTATATTAATAAATATTTAGAGGACAGGCTGGGGAGGTAGCCTGGTGTTCTAAGTGCCTGCCTGGCAACTGCAAGGACCTGGTACTGCATGGTGCTTCGACCCCTAGTACAGCATGCTGTGCTGACCCTGGAACCTTGCCAGCCACTGAAATCGGGCATGGTGGCACACACCTGTAATATCAGTGCTGGGGAAGCAGCACTCTGTGACTCTGAACTGCATAGTGAGACCCTGTGCCAAATAAATAAATAAATCTTTAAAAATAAAATGAAATAAAAATTTAAAAAATAATATGTAGAAGACAAGGTTTACCACTCAAGGCTCTCCTCATCATGGGTAATGCGCCTGCTCACACAGCAAGATTTGGAAGAAGAATTGGCTGAAGAATTTTCATGGCTCTCAGCCGAGTTCCTCCCACCTAACACAACTCCTCTACTGTGGCTGACGGTGTAGAAAGTGGGTTGTAGTCAACTCTAAGAAGCTATACACCAGGAAATGGTTCCTGAAGTGTTTCCAAATGGCCTTAGAAACAGAATCAACTCTAAAGAGCTATGGAAGGAATACACTTTTCTGAGAGAGGCTAATTGAGAAATCCTGGTCCAATGTCCCTCTGAGGCCACTGAGATCTTCCAGGAAGAAAGTATGGCTTAAAATTATACAGGAGAGAGATCCCGGAGGCTGTGTAGAACCTTCAGTTGAGCCCATGGTGTATGACATTGTCAGTTATAATTCAGTACAAAGAAAGTGTTTCTTCATGTAAGCCATAAAGACAAACATTCTGTGACCCAGCTTCAGGACCAGCAGTGAACAGTGTTTTTTAATTTAATCCAAAGCATATCCTTAAAAAACACCATTTACTATGTGTTAACATTTTAATAATGAACTTTGATAACTGCACAGTGGACTCCAGATTTATGACTTCAGTTCATGCTCAAGTGCTGGTTGTTAGTCAAGTTGGTTGTAAGTCAAGCCTATTTTTTTCATCAGAAATAATGGAAATGTCCACAATGCATCCTGATTCCCCCCAAAAAGCACATTTAACTAAATATTTCATGAAGAAAAGGATTGTATAATGGATGTAAT
The DNA here is from genome assembly GCA_004027025.1 of Myocastor coypus. Classification (NCBI taxonomy): domain Eukaryota; kingdom Metazoa; phylum Chordata; class Mammalia; order Rodentia; family Myocastoridae; genus Myocastor; species Myocastor coypus. Next base: position 50,440 of record PVJA010011760.1, on the reverse strand, counting down.
TTACCAGAAACACCAATAAATTTCCTAGTGTATCACCAAACAGTTATGAAGTGTTCCTAACTTATTAGCAACAACAGTTTCATACATCACTCACCACTGAAGCTGACATCTTTGGCTTACAGGAAGGGAGGATGAAGTGGAAGATGGTTGCTATGTGGAAGGAGAGTCCCTTCCATAGGCTCATCAGGGATCTCCTCAGGTGCCCTTTCTCTGTTAGAGTCTGCAGCCCACTAGGACCTGCTTCTGGCTTATTAGGTCACAATCTTTTCTGAGCCAAACACTGATATAAGACTATTTCTTATCTGTAACACTGTGCTGTAGTATATTACATTGTCACTAAACAAGTGAATGCAGTTATGAGTTTTTGCCTGTCTTTGTGCATCTTCTCTGGGTGGGTAGCTCTGTCTGTTAAGATTTCCTTTATTTCAGAAGAACTTTGCTTCTTGTTGATATCCCTGTCCTCTTTAGAAAGCTCTCAGCTGTCTTTCTCTGATGCTCAGCCAGAAGTTGCTGCAGTTCTTCTGCAGACAGCTCCTCTGAGTGTCCCACCACCAGATCCTCAACATCATCACTATGAACTCTGCTATAGTGACAGTGTCATAGACCATGGACTCAACTGAAGGTTCTATACAGCCTTCAAGATCTCCCTCCTGTATAATTTTAGGCCATACTTTCTTCCTGGCAGATCTCAGTATTCCATCTTGATTTTAATAACCAAAGAAATGAACAGAAAAACAACAAAGTAGGCATTCAAATTGGCCAGGGTATGAGTTTACCTGAGCACCACGGCAAGGGATTAGGAGGAAGTGGGTGCTGGGCGTTGTGCATTGTAGCTTTCCGATAGACAAGCATACTTCTGACATTTGCAAGTAGAAGTATATCTTGGGGGAGTGGGAAAGGGTGAGAAAATTTTCCATCACATTTTGAAGTGCCAGCATGTGAGACTCATGGTGTTTTTAAAGAAACAATGAAAACAGTTATTAATACTTTGAGAAGATTAGGAAAATTACTTCTTATAAGAAAATAAATGATATGGTGATAAAGTTAAAGACAGGGTGATCCAAGCAATCTAGAGTTATGACCAACACTGATTTCTCAGGGGAAAGGCATCAAAGCCACACGATGATGCTTTAGATGACTTTTTATCTGGTGTCGCTCTTGGCTGTGTGCATCACAGAGCTGCAACTCACAGACAAATAGTCTGAGATGATTGTGTCCACGAAGGCCAGGATGGAGACATGAACAAGCTAAGCTCTCATGGTCCTTCCTCTGGGATTTTTAGGTGATTTGAGACTTAATATCCTAAAAACCCTTTAGGATGTCACTTAGGGTAACTCACAGATTGGAACAATGTACAGTATTAGCTCACCCACATCCAATGCACCCCAAATAACAAGATTTCTTAGGACTAATTAAACTATATCGACTTGAAAAATAATCAACTTTTGGAACCACTCTGACAATAAATAACACGTTCAGGGAACATCAATAAATAAAATGTCTTTTAAACAACTTGCCTTTTGAGAAATAAGTTTTCCTACCACATCTCTGGCATGGACATCGATGGTACAAATTGTCATGATTTTCTGCCTGTCACCAGGTGGAAGCTCTCCCAGTAAAAGCGTAATCAGTGCATTCAGCTGAGAAATCTAGGAAGAATTTTTTTAAAAGGAGGGAAGAATTATAAATGCAGGAACTACATCTCAACAGTCTTCCTATCTGTGAAGATTGCTTTAGTTTACAAAACAACTTCAAATTTGTTATCCCAGCTGGACTTCCAAGAATCCTAGGGGGAGACAAATGTTATTACCCCAGAATTCAGAGGAAGGAAATGCACAAAAGAGAAGTGGTGCAGGGAGGAGTAGCAAAGCCAGGGAGAAGCAGCGTTTCCTGGCTTAGCTTAGCAAATGCTTCTCCCTGGTGACGATCTAGTTCACAACTTCACTGGCACAGGAGAAACCACAGGCTTGAAATGGTAAGATTAGATTAACTTCTAAAAAGGTGTAGTGAGAGCTACATGACAACTTGTTTTCTTCTTTACAAAGACCCATCTAAACAATTAATGTTTGTTTTCTATTTTTTTAAAATACAAGATAGAGATGATTACTGAGAAACTATTTAGGCTGTCCCATTTCATTCCTTTTATTCACATTCCTATTCTTGTTTCGATTCATTGATCTCGTAAGTATTTTTCCAATTGTCGGACTTTTCTTACAGCATGAAAAGGACAGAAATGGAAGAATAGCATGGTTCCAATTCTGTGAACTGAAACTACCCAATTACAGATTGTAAGAGCATGTATTCTTTTGTGCAACTATTTTTGAGTATGTACTTACACACATGAACTTGCTTTGATAAAAGTGTATCTTTTGATAAATTATGGCCAGAATGTTTTAAATATACTCTCTTAGGTGGCTGTTTTGTTTGTATGGTTATGCTTACCTTACTTAAGGCTTACGTGCAAGAAAATAGACATGCAGAAATAAAAACCCCCAAGTGCCTTGGCTTAGTCTCCAGGTGCCCTACCGTGAAGCACAACGATCCCCTTTCCTCATTAGCTCTGCAAAGAGTCAGTGGCAAAAACGTTATCATCTGAGAGAGGAGGTGGTAAGTGAACGTAGCAGATCACAAGGAACTTTCAGTCCTACACACTCTATGGACAAAATGAAGTTTTCTTCTGTCCTAGTAACAAGTCCAGAAAATGCTAAGCCCTGCAGAATTTCTTGAGATTGCTACTCAGCTGGGCTCTGCTGAAAACTCACAAAAAAAAATTATAGTAAGAAGGGAGGGAAGAGGCAGGCAGCTGATAATCATAACATGAAGTGAGAGTACAGTGTTTTTCAGGCACGAAGTATATTGCTTACATCAATATAACAACAATACATTAGTACCCTAGATTTATAGATGAAAAAACTAACTCAGAGGTACATTAATCATAGCATCAGCCCAGGGATGGGAGGATTCAAACTTGAACAGGCCGACCTCAGAGTCTGAGCCCTCGCAGCTGCATCTCCTACTTCTTTCCTCAGCCTTCACAATGCATCGCCACCTCCTCCAAGCTTAAGGAACAGAGACTGCCCAGGAAGGGTTCCAGGGAGACTTGCACACAAAGGAAAATTTACCCATACTGATGTGTGACTGACAACAAAAACTGTATATATTTAATATGTACAACATTCTATTTTGATTTGCGTATTTCTCCCCCCACAGGGACAGAACTCAGGATTTTGCACTTGCCAGGCAGGCACTGTACCCTGAGCTATATCCCCAGCCCTTGATATATATACATTGTGAAGTGATTACACAACTAAGCTGACATGCCCATCACTTTACAGTTACTTTTTTGTTTGATTTAGCAAGAATACTTGAGTTCTGCTCTTAGCAAATTCTAAATACATAATGCATTAACTATAGCTGCCCATGTTGAATGTCTTCAAAATGTATTCATTTTATAACTCAAAGTTTGTATGCTCCTCCTTTCCTCTACTTTCTACCCTCATTCTCTTCTGCTCATATATTTGACATTTTAAGATTCTACATGCAAGTGAGATTATACAGAAATTTTATGTGTCTGATTAGCTTCTCTGAGCACAATATCTTTCATGGTCAACCATGTTGTCCGAAATGACAGGATTTATTTTTTCATTAAGGCTGAATAGAATGCCATTGTATATATGTGTGCACATACAACTTTCTCTTTTTTCTATCAAGAGATATTAAGAACACTTCCATGTCTTTGCTGTAATAAGGAATGCTGCAGTGAACGTGTATTACAGATAACACACTGAGATACTAATTTTATTTCCTCTAGATTTAACCCAGAATGGATTGCTCAACTATATGGAAGTTCCACTTTTAATTCTTTGAGGAATCTCCATACTGTTTTCCATAAAGGCTACACTAATTTACACACTCCCACCAAACAAGTGAAGGGTCTGTACATTGAAAACTGTAAGATATTGATGAAAGAAACAAAATAAAGTGAATGGAAAGATGTTCCTTATCTATGACTAGAAGAATTGGTTGTCTATATTATCAAAGTTACCTATAGATTCAAAGCAACCTATATCAAAATTCCTATGCTATTTTTCACAGACAAAAGAAAACCAATTTTAAAATTGGTATGGAACCATGAACCCCCTCAAATAGTTAAAGCTTTCTTAAGCAAAAAGAAGACATTGCAATTCCTAATTTCAAATTACTTTACAAGCAAGAGTAATCAAGAAACTATTGGGTGGGTGTAAGACCAAATAAACAGGTGAATGGAAAAGGAGAGCTGAGAAATAAATTTTTCAACTAATTTTCTTTTTTTCAACTAATTTTAAACACAGGCAAAAAAAGAGAATACACAATTGGAAAAGGACAGTCTCTCCAACTAACTGGTGCAGAAAACCTGGATTTCCATATGCAGAATGACTAATCAGATTCTCAAACAATACACAAAACTCAACACAAAATGGGTCAAAAATTTACAAACAAATTCTAAAACTGTAAGACCCCTAGAAGGAATCATGGGGAAATCTCCTTAAGACTAACCATAGCTTTGATTTCAGGATACGACACCAAAACACAGGGAATAAAAACAAAACAAAACAAAAACCCAAACTCTGGTACAACCATATGACACAAAAAGTTTCTGCACAGTAAAGAATAAAAAAAAATAAAAATAAAAATAGAAGTCAGGCATGCTGGGGAGGCTGAGATAGGAAGATCAGTATAAGTCTGAGCTGTGTAGTGAGACTGTAACAAATACAAAGATTTTAAAAATTTTTAAAAGAATCAAAAAATAAAAACATATGGAGTGGGAGAAAGTGTTACATATATGATAAGTGGTTAATACTCTGATGTAGGAACTCATACATTTTAATGGAGAAAAAACAAATAACCTGACTTAAACATAAGCAAAAGAGTCAAAACCGGTATTCTCTCAAGATGACATGCAAATTGGCCCAGTGCCCTGTGAAATGATATTCAATGTCAATCAATAGGGAAATAAGAATGAATTCTACAGTGGGACAGCACCTCACATCCACTAGGATGCCTTTTTATAGGTTCAGAACACAGGTGTTGCTAAGGATGCTTATTAATCAGCATTTTACATTACATAAGTAATTTAGTTAAAAGTTAACAAAAGCCAAGCAATCACCATTGTGGCATATTCACTGTGTGCGAGTGCAGCATGCTCTGGACCCTAAGCCCCATGAAGGTAAGGTCTTGTCTCCAGAGATGCTGAAGACTCTCAGTGTATTTGCCAAGTAGATGAATGAACATGCACAAGGAATCTTCTAAATAAATACATGCCAGTTAAAGTGGAAATGCATCACAGATCTAAATATTAAAACAGAAATACTGAGTATACTGGAAGAGAAAGTAGATAGAAGACATTAAGTTCAGGCAGAGTGTTCAGGAGCAAAACCCAAACTGCATAGTAGTTCTTCAAGCAGCAAAAGCAGCAAGAGTAAAAATGGGGGAAGAACAAGCCTCTTTTCCTCCCTTATATTGTAAGCAGGCTACCACACCCTAGGGCAGGTGTACCACTTAGGCCATCTCCATTCCCTCCTCTTGCACAGGCTCAGGATGTTTACAAAGTGAACCCTGAACCCTGGTGAGTCACCAAATTAGACTTCCAAACTTCTCCAATTGATACAATATATCAACTATTAATACCATTACCAATACTTGGTCAAAACAGTATGTTAAGCCATGTAAGAACATTTATAATTCCAAGTGTTTTCACATGCATTAACTTGTCTGCTCGAGCCTCCCAACAACCTGCGATTTCTACATTATTGATTCATTTTCACAGTGAAATGAAACATGATCAAAACTGCAGCTTGTCAACATTATGTGCATGGCATCACAGGTTAAGAATCTTATACTGCCTCTCAAGATGTCCTTGTTGATGTTTTCAGAAATAAAATTCTGCAACTGTAAAAGTAAACACTAATTATAAAGTATCATTTGGGCAGCATCATCAGGTAACAGTTATCATATGGGCATACTATAATTGTATACAAGTTTATAGTCCGTGACATGTAGAACATTTCTTGGTAACTCTTTGAATCAATCTATCAACCAATCAACCATACATATTCATACACCCTCTACCATATCATCAGTATTGATTCTTGAGATGGGTTTCTGCCTATGTGGAACCCTGCCAGGGTTATTACGGCAGGTGATCCAACATGATTGGGTTCCAAAACAACAATGTGTCACTCTCAGATCAACTTCTGTATTCTTCTAGTCCCAAAATAGACTTTTTGTCTTCTCTTCCCACGAGCACCATGTCTTTCCCAATCAGCGCTTGTTAGGACACCCCAATTGCCCATGTAAACTCTGCCCCTAGCCTGACCTAATAACTCAACCCCAATTCCTTTGTCTCTATCCCAGAGAGTTTTTCATAGTGTGCTGCAGCCCTCTCACACCAGCAATAAATGCTTCTTTTATCTCTCTCCTGTCTCTAGTTTCTGTCAAAGAAAAAGCCTTACACTTGCCACTGATCATAGTAGTATTGCCTGATTTCCTATTCAATCAAGGATACTTGCCTCAAGTAGGCTGTCTGCAGCCCTCTGAAATACACACGGCTGTTTCCAGGGTACATCCGAGCTTTAACAAGAGCATAAGTTCAAAAACTAGGAATTAGAAGCCTGAATGTCAGTAAAGATTCACACTCCTGTCTGTGGAGCCCAAAGCCTTGCATAACTTCCCCAAGCTCCTTCCCCATCTCCCTTCCTCCAACCATACCAGCGTCTCTTCCTCCCCATCATGGCTGCCTGAAAGCCACAGTCACAGCTGCATCCCATAGGGCTCATGTTCCCTGCGATCTCCAGACAGCCAGCTTCTGCTCATTACGAAGGGTAGCATCTGCTCATTACCTGTTTGATTGGCCTTCCCTGGCCTACTCCCTCCTGGCCAACTCTTCTATGTAATCTCATTTTATTCCCTTTATGGAACTTCTGAATATTTAATTTTCTACTCATTTATTTCCTTGTTGACTGTTTTTTTCTCGTGCTTTAACTACAAACTCTAAAGGATCAAGTCCCACATTTGCCTGACTCTGCCCTAAATGTTGCTACCCAGCACAGTGGTCAGCATAAAGCATGTGCTGAGTAACATTGGTCATATGTAGAAAGAAAAGACCAAGGGAATGATAGTGGCACGACATCTTGTCCTCATACACTCAGTCACACAATATGTGTGTTACTATTTCTAGAGCTTGTAGGCCAATGACAAAAGTGGAGAAATAATTAGAATTGTTTGGCTAAGGCAAATACAAAGCAGTTTTACAGTGTGCAGAAATAGAATCTCCTCTAATCTAGGGCTCAGAAAGGCATTTTACAGGAAAGGTTATTTATGCTAAGACCTAAGGAATGAGTAGGATTTAGATTGTGAACTTCGGGGTGGCCACCCAAGGAGAGAGTGCTTATGCACAGGAAGCAGCATGGGAGAAGTGACAGGTGCTCCTGTGTGGGAAACCCAAGTCTAGAATAGCAGGGGGTGGGGCACAGGGAGAACAGGTGCATGAAGATGATGGGGCGAAATGATGAGTGAGCCCCTCACTCATGCCAAGGAGATGGGGCTGATGGGTGGCGGGAGGGTGTGAGCATGAAGCTGTGTCTTACGTTTTTCTGTTCGTAGCATGAGGAATGGATCAAAGTGAAACAGGGTTGGAGGGAAAGAACCCAGAGATGAGAATGCTACAGTAATTTACGTGAAAGAAAAGTGGCTTGGATTAGGATTTCAGTATAAGGATTTGAGAAAATGAGGCCAGATATCTTTAGGGCAAAGGAAGAGAGCTGGTAGCTTGTTAATTGTATGCTAGGTTACAGAACTAACTTCTAGTGTCAGCAGCTGGTGGAGAATGCGGGTGGTGCTTCCTGTAATTGAAAACACTGGAGAGCCAGTTTCAGCAAAAGTGTGAGCATGTCCTCTAATGTTCTAGGATGGAAATGACCATGAAAATCCTAACAAAATACTCAATATGCCTCTGGCTGTGTGCAAGGAGAGAGGTGAGCCAGAGGTCAAAGTCAATAATAATATTACAAAGAAAATAGAGCATTATAAAAGTGAATGAGATTAGCTAGGGATGGGTGAGGTGGTTACAACATAGAAAGGGACCCGGGATAGAGGCAGCAGCAAAAAGAAACACTCAACAGGAGGGAGAAAGAACAGGAGGTCAGAAAACTGAAGACAAGTGCATGTTTTAAAACTGGAATTCAAAGAGTCAGGAATATAAGGGAAGTGGGCATCTGAGGAGGAGGAAGTGACCTGTAACACTGAGGAAGTCCACCTGCACTGCAGGCAGTGGTCAGCACAGGGCTGGGCCACGAGGAAAGGGGAAGCATGCGCACTGAATTGGTGGCCCTTCATCTCAAACGGGAGAGCTCTGTGTGGGGATTCAGCTGACTATGGATAAAATACTTGGGGAAAACTGTGTCCCTATTGAAGCTGCAGAGAATATTTTTCATTATTTCTGCAACAACTCGATTCGACAGCATAACAACCACTTGCATACATTTACAGTGTGTCAGGTTATCAGCCATCTACAGGTGATTTGAAGTGTATTGAAGGTATACACCTCATATTCATATGGGAAGGCTGCACTACTTTCTCTAAGTGACTTGAGGAGTCATGGATTTTGGTATTGCTAGAAGTCCTGGAACCAGGCCCTGGAGAAGACCTCCACATAGATATTAAGTCAACAGTTCATTATATTAGAGGCTACAGAGCTAGGGCCAGGAATGGAATAAATGATAACAAGACCAATTTTGGGTTGTTTTTTAAGTAGTGAGAGAGACTTGGGCATGGGGCATTTGTAATGGCTGAAGAAAATGAACCAGAGTGAAAATGTGAATACAATGGAAAAGGAGGCCAGGGCAGTCCTGGAGGAGACCACAGTTAGAAGGGGCTCTGGGCCATGGGATGCCACCCTTCCATCGTAGCAGAGGACGGCGCCCAGCAAGAGAGAGGAGCCCATGTGCTATTCATCTAATTTCTCCCTAATGTCACCAGCAGGTGGTGAGACTTGAATGTACTGAGCACTTGCTGTCTGACAGGCACGGTGTGCATACACAGGTGTGTTTGTTGTGTGTGTGTGTGTGAACTCAGTTTTTATAACAACTCTATCAGAAGCACAATGACTCTTTGAATTTTATACAGAAGAACATTTATGCAGGGTGACACTGCCAGGACTTAGCACACAATTTTAAGATTTTACTGTCAATTTTCTAACCATTAAATCTTCCTGTGTGGAAGGCAAGAACAGGCTCTCGGGGCTGGGATGCAGCTGAGTGGCACAAGCATGTGCCTGGCAAGCTCAAGGTCCTGAGTTGTTTCCAGTAGAAGAAGAAGAGGAAAAGGAAGAAGAGGAGGAGGAGGAGTAAGAGGAAGAAGAGCAGGAGGAGGAAGAGGAAGAGGAGGAGAAGGAGCAAGAGGCAGTAGTGATGGTGGCAGCGGTGGCAGTGGTGGTGGCAGCAGCCGTAGTGGCCTTCAGTGATGGTACTGAAGGAAAGCAGGTAACCAGTGCCTCTCACTATCAGTTCTTTTTCTCAGGTCACTAGAAGAAATGCTTAAAGCAAAGGGATGCATCCTGATCACTGCTGCTATGGAGATGATATCCACTTCTAAGTCTCCTAGTTATTTTTCTTCCATTGCTAAGACAAAATACAAACGTCCAAATTTAAAGGAATGCTTTGTTTAGCTCACAGTTTGTAGAGGCTTCCATCTACAATCAGCTGGTGCCAAAGCAGGGTGACATGGCAGACAGGAATCACAGAGTAGAAACAGTTCATGGCAGGCAGAAGGTAGTAAAGCAAGCAAGGGACAAGGCGAACCTCTTACTATGCCTTGTATTGTATGTAGGATTAGGGCAGTGCCAAAACAATCAATTAGTGGACTGATTTAACCATCACCCATCCTTAATCCTGGCACCCTTAATCCTAGCACTGTACCAGGAATCACCCCCACCTATGGCCGCATGATGCTTTGGGAGGACATCAAAACAAAAGCCATAACAGTAAGGAACTACAGTGTTCCCAAAGAGGGCAGACTGTGCTGACAGTGGCCTCAACAAGAAGGCCTGTGTCAGAGACAGAATGTAGTAGGCTCAAAGTCAGAGTGAACTGGCTGCTTCTGATGCCTCATGGTGAGTGAGCCTCAATTCTGCCCTAGCCCAGTGCAGAGGGACAGAACAGTAGAAAGTAGCCATGAATAAGAACTTAATGAGCTATATCTCCAAACACTATAAGTTTAAATAGAGCAACATTGAAAGAGTATTTCCCTTGTAGCAGAAGTACTTCAGTTTTACCAGCATCTCCGTGGCAGACTTCCCAATCTAAGGAGCCCCACGCCATGGTGGCAAGGAACCTGGGAAAGACTACGCAGCAGAAGCACCAATATCTAGAGCTTGTAGCCTCCAATCAGCAAAGCAATTGCAATTGCATCTGGGATCAGATCCCAGAGCCCTAGTTCCCTTTCCAACTGGACATAGCCCTGAAGTTCTTGTTTTCTAACTAGGTAGAAAGAATCCCTAATACTGAATTGATCAATGTTCCACCATTGGCAGGATCAGAAACAATGGATTTTAATTTTTGCCAACCAGACCATAGGAAATTGTCAATGGCCTCTTATGGTTTGTGTCTAATTGTCCTCCCAAAGCCTCATGTAGTCATGGGGCAGCTTCTGGAGTTTCTGATTGATTCTGATCCAATGCTGGGATTATGGGTGTGAGTGCCCTGGGGCAGATACTCTGCATTATAATGCAAGGAGGAGAGAGAGGCTAGCTAGCTGTTGGAGCTGCTGCCACTCCCTTTGCGCCTCTGCTTTTTGCCACCAGCATGAAAAGTTGCTGTCTGCCATGTGCCACTCTGCCTTGGAACCAGCTGAGTATGGACTGAAACCTCCACCATCTGTGAGCTAAATAAACCTTTCCTTCCTTCATTTGGGTCTCAGGTATTTGTCCCAGCAATGAGAGAATGGTAACGGAGACATGGAACAGGTAGCACACTCTTTGAAATGGTCAGAGCATGTGTGGTGGAATCTCAGCTTCTGCCTTCCTTTCCACTGTTCGCTTCCCACTTCTTCTCTAAGCTTATTTCTAAAACCACCAGCACAATATTGAGCGAAGTAATTTGGAGATGGCATAACTAACTCATTTATGACACTAATAGAAATGATGCTAATGTTTCACCACTAAGGATGATTTTCTCTGTGGGGTTCTCCCAGGTATTTTTCATCAAGTTATAAAGGTTCCTTCAAATGCTTATATTAGAAGAAAAAAAAGCTAGGAAAGCAATAATCTAAGCTCCTATCTTAATCTTGAAAAAGAAGGACAAATTAAACTCAAAGTCAGTACAAAAAAGGAAATAATCAAAATAAGAATGAAAAATCACAGAAATATAAAACAATAGAGAAAATCAACAGGGTCCAAGGTTAGGTCTTCAAAAACAGAAATAAAATTGATAAAACCCCAAATGCCCGATGAAGAAAAAAAAAGAAGATAAATGACCAACACCAGAAATGGAAGTAGAACAACAGGCCAAATCTTTCACATACTTATGGACAGTACTGAGATCATATTTAAAAATTCCATTAATAAATTGGAAAATTTACATCAAGGGTAAAGAAGTTGCTTTCTATCAAGGGCCAGGACAGATGGTAATGATTTTAGGCTCTCTCAGAAGCCCATACCATCTCTGCCACGACTACTCCACTTTGTTGCCATAACATGAAAGCTGCCACAGACCACAGGCACTATGCCTGATCCAGACTGAGGGATGTAGTTTGTCAGACTCAGATTTAGAGAAAATGGGCAAATCTTAAAAAAAAAATTATTAGTTCCTAAAACTGTTCCAAGAAAAGAAACCCCAAAAGCTCAACTGCATATGTATAAGTAAATCTATAGTTAAAAAGTCCTGCTAACAGTCCCTAGGCTCAGGGTGTCATCAGAGACATCTCTCTCAAACTTCCATTAAATGGATGGAATGGAGCACTTCCTAGCTCATTTGAGGATACCCAGATCCCCAATCATGGCAAGCATATTACAGAGAAAGAAATCATAGACAAATGTCTCTGATAAACAAAGGCAGAATTCATTAGTAAAATACTTCCAAACAGAAACCAAAAAAGATATACAAACTCGCATGAAGCAGCAAAATGCCATAGGCTTGACAGGCTACAATTTTGTACATCCTTGGATTTCTAAGTGTCTGTGTAAAAATGTATAACTGCTTTTATCACATTCTATAGGGATTTATTAGAATATCAATGATTGATGGAAGATACCAATTTCAAGCTAAGTCTAAGATGTTTGATATTCACAAAGATAGTAATATTAAGATCAATTACCTATGTTAGAGTAATAGTATCACAAAGCTTCTCTGCTGGAGGGTTGAGAATGTAAGTTAACAGACCAAAAATTGGAGAAAAAGAAGGGCTACGAGGATAGCCAACATTTTAGCCCTAGCCCTTCAAGGTCAGTGAGGACTCAGGACAAAAGATAACCTGTGCTGTAACATCCAATAACTCAGTGGTGTCCCAAATTTTCTGGTCAAGGAGATTATGGGACCTCAGAGGAAAGGGATAAATGAACTAGTGTGTCTAAGGAGAGTCACTTAGAGAAAAAAAATATTCTCTCTGGTTTTCACAGAAAGCAAAATGGTCAAGCAATGGCTGTGACTCATGCCGATGACTGACACTGATAACCATTCTACAAAGCACTGTACATGGTTCCAAAGTTAATCCTGAGGGGATTTGACCTTGGAAGATACAAAAGATGAATGTTTTGTTACAGGTTTTGCTTTAACTTGCCCTTGATCACTCAGCGGAAAAGCTTAATTATGAGGCATAAAACGCAGAGCTATATTACTATGATGACCTGCAAGAGGCTTAAATCAACAGCCTCTAACATTGCCAGTTTCACCGGCAAGCCAATGCAAATAAGGAACATTGGACTATGTATACAACTACTTCCTCTCAGTTCAAAGAGAATATTTTTTTCTTTATTTCTTTCCTTATCAATATTGATCAGAAAATTTATCATGTCTACACCCTGTGCTCTGTATAAATACTATGAGCACAACAAAAAACAAAGTTACTTAATATCCAAAAATTCCCCACAAAGCTGAGGTAGTAGCTCATGAACCTGTTTAGCACATGTGAGGTCCTGGATTTCAGTCCCTGGGAGTGTGTACACACACAAACACACATCACCACAATGAAAAAAGAAAAGTAATCTCAAATTTGAAGAGGTCCAAAGTTTCTTCAAGACTGAAACTCTCTGAATATAGTATGGGAGGGATTTTCCTTTATTCAATAAACCATCTCCATATATATAAAACTACTATGAAACTTAACCTTACAGCATTGTTATGCTCCCCTGAGGCTGGTAACACTGCAAGGAGCTTCACTGCTTCCAGTGAAGGCAGTGCCAGAGGTTCTAGCCCAGGGCATGAACACATGGTACCTGTGGCAGCAGCCTATCCTACTGTCACTAAGAGGGCTAAAAGCCTTGCCATTACTGTCCTAGCCAGTTCACTAACTCAAGAGAAGCCACGAAGTGGTAAAATTATCATTATTTGCAGACATGCCCACACATGAGAGAGCCCTACTGAAGCTACAAATTTAAAAACAAAGCAAAAACTAAACATAGTAAGCAGATCTGACAAAGTGTCAAGATATAAGGTGCGTATTTAAAAATAAACATATTCCTATTACTAGCTAAAGATGCTGAAAAATAAACTTTAGTTGAATTGTGTTTTAGTTTTAGTTTTTTGCTTTTGGTGCAGAGGACTGAACCTAGGGCTTCTAGCTTGCTAGGAAAGCGTTTTACCACTGAGTCAAATCCCCAGCTCCTAGAACATAAACTTTAAAAATCAATATAAAAAATAAAATGAAAACATACCCCATACCCAAAACTAAATCTATTAAGAAGGGTTTCAGAATGTGTACATCAAAAATTATAGAAAACTATTTAAAAACTTTAAAGGTCATCTATGCAGAGAAACACCAAGTTCTTATTTTATAAGAACCATCAAGATGTTTGTTTTCCCTAAACACAGATCAATGCTATCCCAGTCAAGATTTAAATAAAGTTAATTAAACTTTTAACATTAGGGCCACGATAGTAACATTTCTATAGAAAAGACCCTAGAGGGCTGGTGAGATGGCTCAGCGGTGTAAGTGCCTGCCTGGTGAGCACAGGTACTGAGGTTCAATCCCCAGCAGAACATGCCATGCCATGTCACTGAGACCGGGTATGGCGGAACATACCTGCAATCCCAGCGCTGGGGAGGCTGAGACAGGAGGATCACTCTGAGTCCAAGCTATAGTGAGACTCTGTGCTAAATACATAAAAAAAAAGAAAAAGGAATAAAGACCCCAGTGTGGTCCAAACAGTGTTGGGGAATGGAGGAGGGCATGCTTGAAGACATATGAAATATTTCATGGCTACTGTAACGCTGAAGACTGTGGGCTTCGAGGGAGGGCAGAACAAACAAATAACAACCTAGCGAGAATGGAAAGACATCCACATACACACAAGAAACGGACTCCCAAGCCGGTGCCAAGTTAGCAGAATGGGAAAAGGAAAGGTATGGACCAGGGTTCTAAAAGAGTTCACAGCCATAAGCACTTGAGACAAAGGTTATCTTTATGACTCTTGGGCAAAGATTCATAAAGCACCAGCCATGAAAGGCAACTTCGGTGTATCAAAAATCACAACTTTCCACTCATAACGTATACCAGTAAAAATGAGTAGTCCATCCAGTTTGACACAGCACTTAAAGTCAAAATAACGAAAACTTGCAATCAACAAAATGCAAAACACCCAATACTTTAAAGAGAAAGCAAAAGATTTGAATAGATACTTCCCAGTAGAAGAGACAATGACACAACAGAAATGCAAACTAAAGTAGCACTGATACTGCTTCATAGCCACCTGAATAAGTGTAATTAAAAAGAATAACACCATCAAATGAGGAAAATACATGAATCAACTGAAACTCTTGTTATATTATTGATGGGGCTATGACAATGGAGAATTATTTATCTGTTTCTTAAATGGCTGAATAACTACTTTCTCCACTATAAAGCAATTTAACTTTTAGGTATTTACCCAGGAAAAATGAAAACATATGACAACAGATTTTTTTCAAGAATGTTTAAATCAGTTGTAAGCCCCAAGTAGAAGCCCGATGTCAATGAACAGAATCCATAGAAAATCCTGTGGTCTAGAGAGATAATGCATACTACAAAGCCCTGAAAAGAATGCACTGCTGATAAATGTACTCATACGAATAAATCCCAAAAAATTTCTGGAGAAATGTGAAAGGTCTACTGTACTTGTGAGCTACACTGTCAGCCTACCCTAGGTTAATAGATGCTAACAAAAGAGAGATTCCTGGATCACAGGTAGAGGACAGCTTTTTATTGTCAGGAGTAACAGGGGAGCTTACTGTCAGAACCTCTGCATCTTTGCCTGTTCTCTAGGTGAGATTCTCAAAGGTTCCTCATGAAGAGCCAGCTCAAGCAGGAAGCTGTGCTCCAGGGGAGTATTTTGAGTTGGGGAGCACAAATCTTGCATGAAAGATAATAAAGTTACTTAGCCCCTGCCCCAGAGATATGATAGCAGAGTAAGCCAATCTACCCTTTCCTCTGAGACACCGTTTTCAGAAATGTTTCCTATACAAGCATCCCTGGAAAAGTACTACAGGACAATTGCATTTCTGCTCAAAAGGTGTGCACAAATGTGAGGCCTAGAAACAATGTTTACGAATAATGTAAATGAAAAATAGATGCTATTTTTCAAATACACCAAAAATAGATGCTAATATTTGAGATTTCCCCTAGATTTCTGTTTTCTATTATTGTCATTGTCAGTTTTTGTATCAAGTCTATTAGAACTTCACAAAAGCTGCAGAAAACCTTTCCATTTTGGTTTATCCTCCAGAGAAATTGAGGTTGTGCATTTTTTGTTCCTTTAAATGGTTGATACAATCATGGACAAGGCTCTATTTATAGGAAAGAGGCTGTAATGGTTGATACATAGTATCAACTTGAGAACATTAGACAGTTAACCCTCCCAGGGACCAGGGACCTTACTTTGTAAACTCCATGAGCTTGTGTAAAAGAACAAATAGCAGGAAGATGGTGATGTAGATAGCCAGCATACAATATTAGGGAGGAAAAGATGCTTATCTCCCTCCTCTTTTGCTCTTGCTGCTTTCCCGGTCTTCTGCCCACTCTGACTTGGAGCCAGCTGATTATGGACTGAAACCACCACAAACTGAGCTAAATAAACCTTTCCTTCCTTAATGCTGGATATCAGGTATTTTGCTGCAGCAAGGACAGAAAAGTAACCAAGACAGGCCTACATCAACTATGCTACAATTGGCTACAATTTCAGTTACTTCTAGTGCTACTGATCTATTCAGATTTTATCCTTCATCCTGAATGGATTCTAGAAAAACTATTCAGAGAAAAATCATCCCTCTGATCTGGATTTTTCTAGCAAAACATCATGCAGTTGTACAGTGAAGCATATCACACTTGTACAGTGATTTAAAAATCTCTTCCTTACAGCGATGTTCTCATCCCCTATCTAATGTTTTTCTTCTCATCCTGAGCTGACAAAACTCATAAGCTGTTAATCTCTTCAAAGACCCAACTACTGTAGCAATGGATCAGATTGAAATTTTGTGACACACATGAATGACAAATCCCTCTTTCTCTTACTTCCATCTATCATTAAAAGATCCAGAATTACTAAAGGAACTGATACAAAATGGTGCCGATATCTGTATAACTTAAGCATACTGTCCCTATCATTTAAATGATCTTTACATTTTCTGTAATATCTAGCACAATGTAAAGTTTATGCAACTATCTTTATTTTATTATTTATTTACTTACTTTTATTTGTATTGTAGGGAAGGGTCTACAGGGTGTTCAGGGTCTCACTACTAGATCAAACTCATAGTGATCTGCCTGTTTACAGCCTCCCAAGAGCTGGGATTACAGGTGTGCGTTACCATGCCCAGTCTCAACTGCTATGTCAGCACTCCCAAGTGACAAGGCCAGCACAGCAGGCCTGGCGATTGAATTCTTGGTCCCTGCTCCTACTTGGAGCTGCTTTAATCCACTGAGCTATTTGTCCAGCCTGCAACTAACTTTATACTGTGCTGTTTATGCAATTATGACATGAAAAGGTATGTACCTGTTCAGTATACCTTTTTCCTAACATTTTCAATCCATATGGTTCCATTCACAAGTAGGGAACCTGTAGATACTAAGTACCAATTGTAATTTTAAAATGTATTTAGTACAGGGTCTAGAAGGTCTCACTACGCAGATCAGAGTCATAGTGATCCTCCTGTTCTGAGCCTCCCAAGTGCTGGGATTACAGGCGTGCACCACAATAACCAGTCTCATTTGCCATCTCAGTGTGTTCCAGGGATGGGGCCGGCATGGCGTGCTAGGGATTGAACCCCAGTCTCTGCTACTGCCTAAGCAGACCAACTGTAACTTTGCATGAGAAAGAAAGTAAAAAGTGCTTCCCTCATGATCTTATTGTGAGTTCCTATAGACTATAAAGCATGAGGAACGAAATCACATTTATATACAGACAGAAACAAAGAACAACAACGAAATTCCCCAAACCCCCAAAACTTGCATCCAGTGTATCCTGGGTAGCACCCGAACAGAGAGGTTCTCCAATTCAGGTAATAAAGGCCAGGCCAAAGTAAGCACTACCAGTTTTATAACCAATTTTTACAACATACTTTCTCAATAAAAGGGAGGCCCAAAGTTGCCTTCAAACAGCAAAATAGAGATCTTTCTTCTATGTACGATTTCCGAGTCTTTTTTAAAAATTTATTTTATTATTATTTATTTATTTATTTATTTATTTTTCTTGTTTCAGAACCTTTGCTTGTTTATTCACTCATTTTTATGGCCGGCTCAGCCCGCCCCGAGAGCAGAGCTGGCGCAGCATGTGGTGCTGGGGATTGAACCGCGGTCCCTGAAGCCGCCTAAGCTTTCCCAAGCAGGCACTTTAGACCACTGAGCCATTCCACCGGGCCCTGAGTTCTGAGTCTTTGTGCTGGGGAGGAAGGATGCTGAGTGAGAACAGTTTTATTCCTCATGAGTGTCATCAAAAGCTCTCTGGGAAATGCCTCCTCACATTACGTTTACTGTTTAAAGTGCAAAATGCTTCACCTCTTGTTTAATGATACTCCCCACAGTTCAATAATACAGAAGAGCAAGGGAAACTTTCACTGGGTACTGAGCCTCCAAAACAAAATATTTTTGCCAAGGAAACTTCAGTTTGGGAAATTAAATGTATTTACCCTATTTTCAAAGACTGATGATGCAGCGAGCTGTATCTGCCATGCTGCATTTTTGCTGTCAATCCCAATGCTATCAAACATGCAGTCATAATAGGTCTCAGGAAAAGAAGAGCTTAAAATAATTATCTCAGTTTATTTACTGGACCATAATTTGTAAGCAAGAACTAAGGAAAGAAATTACTTGTTCAGGTAGGCCATCAATTACAGCCATCCTCATCTCTAGTTGGAAAATTAAGCCATTTTGAAGCACTAATGTTCATTTTAAAAACTGCTCACGATATTAGTAGGAGAATTTTAATTAAAAACTCACTCCAGCAGATGGTTACCCTCATTTTTAAAAGGAAAAACACTAAAGAGATTTCGGCTTAGGTGCACACACTTACACAGCCCAAACCACAGGTTCAGGAGCATGCCAAGGTTCCCTTGGCTAACATATGCATTAGTATCAGCGGCAGAACTAAGATATTATATTTGAAAGAATTTGGCTGATATATTAAACTAATTGTTACTAAGACATATTTCACAGACTGAACAAATGCATATTTTTCCACAACTCATACTATTTCTACTTTTCTGTATGTACCATCTCACACATGCACAGATATACAAAATACATTTGCATGTGCACACACAGAATTACAAACTTTTGAACAAAATGGAAAAATTTTAAAATATATATTGAACAAAAAGAAAGCTAAATTGTGTCAATTAGGCTAATAAATTAAAGCCTCTGGATCATATCGTTAGCTCTAAGAACAACAACAATTCAAGAATCAGTGTGGTGGTGTTCCCAGGGAGGAACTGGAAACTTCCTGTATACTCATAACTGGAAGGTGAATTTGGCACACATCTTCCAAAGCTTTCACCTAGCAATTTTTTTCTTTTTGAGACAGGGTCTTGCTATGCAGTTCAGGCTGGCCTTGAGCTCACTTTTGTAGCCCAGGCTGGTCTTGAACTTACACCAATCCTCCAGCCTCAGCCTTCCAAGTGCTGGGATTACAGGCATGCACCACCACGCTCGGCTCCACCTAGCAATTTTATATCTGGAAATGCACCATGGAGAAAAAAGAGAGAAATGTATACAATAGGGATCTGCCAAGCTGTTTGCTGCAATAGTACTAGTAAATCAAAAATTTTGCAAAAACAATCTATCCAGGAAGATATTTAAAAAACAATCTATGCAACCAGTACTGACAATAATAACAATCATGCTAACAATAATAAATTCCAAGCTGAAGATATAGCTCAGTGGCGTAAATGTCTGCCTGGCAAGTACAAGGTCCTAAATTCAAGCCCCAATACTGCAAAAATAAAAAAAAAAAAAATGAACAAAAGTTCCAACATTTGGATTAGATTGACATGGATAGCTTATTTATTAATATAGAGAATTTCTAAGTAAAGCAAAATACACCCAAAAGTAAATAAACAACACAGTTGAGCATAAAAAAAGGTACAAATGAAGGAGAACAAAAACAGGGGAAGTGGTAAAAAGAGATTGGTCAGCAGTAGATGGGTCCCTCCCCTAATGACAAAGATGCACCCAAAATCCACAACAGCAAAATTAGTGATCTCTCCAGCTTCCTATGACATAATCATAAAATAGAAACTGGATGATGGATGAATAAACCATTAGGCAAAGGACAGAAGGAAATAATGTGATAAATGTCCTAAGAATGCATGTGATAAAGAACATAAAACAAACTACTGAGAAGAAGCTCTAGGTGGCAGGCAGAATGTTACTCTAAAACTCTTTCAAATTTTCTATACATTTTTTTTCATGATAAATTGTTAGGGAAAATTTACTATGTGGCCTGGGTGTCACATAAGACACTAACGTCCCTGTCATCAGTTCCATAGCATCACAAAAGAAGTTGCTGGTCACACTGTGCTTAAATTTTGTCCCTTTTTAAATGAACTGTCTTTCCTACAACATTCCTTGGCTATTCCACTTTTTTCATTTTTTTTTTTTTAATTTAGGACAGGATCTACAGGGTCTACCAGGTCTCACTATGTAAATCAGACTCATAGTGATCCACTAGTGTTCAGCCTCCCAAGAGCTGGATTACAGGCGCACACCACCGTGCCCAGTCTTCATCGCCATCTCAGTGCACCCTGTGGGTGGAGCCAGCACGGCAGGCCTCCGGATCTAACCTCAGCCACTGCCTCTGCGTAAGTAGGCACTTTAATCTGCTGAGGTACTTGGCTAGCCCTCACTTTTCTAAACATTCTTTGCATTAGTGTCAAGATGTCCATAACTGGGTGAAGCTGGACTCAATGCCACCCCCTAGTGCACACCCTCCTGGATCCCCAATCTGCCTTAGTGCTTATCGTGTCACTTATTACTCCACTGATTACTTTCAATACATCTTATATAGTGTAACTAACTTAATCCTTCTAACTATGCTACCATGCATTACTACCTCTATCTGTTTATAGATGATAAAACTAAGGCTTCAACCAATAAAGTAGTTTGTCCACAGCCTCATAGCTAATAAACAGGTAGGAGCTCAGATTCAAACCTTCAGAACTGTACCCTAGATTCTGATGTGTGTGTGTGTGTGTGTGTGTGTGTGTGTGTGTGTGTGTGCAGGTTCTCACTACACAGCTCAGACTCCTGGTGACTCTCCTGATTTCTGCCTCCCTAATGCTGGGATTACAAGCACACACCACCAGGGCAGCATTTGATTCCATTTTCTTTCTTTTTTAAAAAATATTTTTTTAAATTCCATTTTCTTAACCATCTGCTACCACTACAAAAAGTTAAGTGAATTTAAAGATAGATTTCAGAGGTCGCCTGAACTACACTGCGAAAAATTTCAGAGTTTGAAAGTAGAAAATACAATAACAGAGAAAGGAAGGTGAAGAGTTCCAAGACACCACCATTAATAAAATTCTAGATGAAGGAAAAAGAGCAGATGGAGGCAAAGGTGCTACTCAAATCAGAAATGAGAGGATTTTCCGCAACTGAAGAAAAACATGAAAATGAAGATTCAAGCTATTCATTCACTTGTTAACCAGCTAACTTTGAAAGGCAGAGGAAACACCCTAGATGTAGTGCTTGTCAATTTTTCTCTGTGAAGCAAATCCATAAATTATATAAATATTTCATTTTCTCTCTGGTCTTCGCCATTAACGTATAATATATAAGTCAAATGGTAATAGTAAAATTGACAAAAATATCTATAAAATGTCATGTGCTATTGTTAGCAATATCCAGTAATCAAAAGGGCACACCAGAGGCAAGAGACAGTTAAGAAAAAACAAACCTTAGAAACATAAATGTAAATATGTTTGGAAGAAACTGAATATTTAATTCTACTTAATAAAAATTGATATCTCATATTCTTAAGGATGGAAAAAAATCAAGAATGGATTTTTCTCCAAAAATAAATGGAAAATGATCTACAAATGAAGTTTATCCCTTCAAGTTCCCTCAAGTCTACAAAAATACCTGTTTTTTATGAAAATCCTTCAGGGCTGTTTCGTAGCCTTCCTCCAGCCTACTGAAGGCGATGCCCACGTCGGCAGTCCACCATATCTGTGAGCCGGTCAGTGCCACCTGAGCTGGGAAATCGAAAATCCATAGTTCCCGGGGTTTCTCCTCATAGACTGCTATGGCTTCTGCGATGGACTGGC
Organism: Myocastor coypus; assembly: GCA_004027025.1. Classification (NCBI taxonomy): domain Eukaryota; kingdom Metazoa; phylum Chordata; class Mammalia; order Rodentia; family Myocastoridae; genus Myocastor; species Myocastor coypus. The sequence goes on along the minus strand of PVJA010011760.1, from coordinate 28,457 downwards.
GCAAGGTTTCTTGCATGGTCTGCTCGAGCTGCAGGAGCCAAGTTTCCACCTTCCAAAACAAAATGAACCATGACAGCAAAGACTTCACTATGGAAAAAGCTTACTCCATCTTCGCACTGGCTCCAAGGCCATGCAAAAAGTAAAGCCTCATGTGAGTGCAAGTTAGGTGCAAGTAAAAAGCTATAAGAAGTACAATTCATAGGGCAAACTGATGAAGTATTTTTCCTGCATGAGTCTGTCTTCTCTGAGAAATACTGCCCAGTGTATTTTAGCTACCAGACGGCTGGTAACTTCTGCAGCCTAAACAAAGTATATGTCCGCCACTATTTTTCCTCAGCTCTGAAGACAAAGGAATTCTAGACTAAGATACAAACCAAACAGTATAGTTACCTACAGAGGGATGAGTTACATTCTAGAGCAGTGCTGGTGAACCTATGGCATGCGATATATATATATATATATATATATATATATATATATATATATATATATATGTAATTTTTAAGACAAAAGATATTAATGTACCAGTTGTTTTTTTATAAACTAATGCCTCAGTATTCAGATTTAATTGCAGTGTTGGCACTGTTACAGTCAGGGTTTGCAAGGGAAACAGTACAGGACACATAATTCATAGGACTATTTTATATTAGTCACTCAGAGTCATGCTCAAAAGACTGCAGGATATCTCTCCACTAAAGACCCAAAGACTCCAGCTAAGTGCTGAGATCCCACAGCAATGTCCTGCATGAATCCAGCTGAAGACACAGATCCATAACAATGCCCCCTACCAGTTTAACTGGAGGGCAACAGCCCATAATGTTTTGTGCAAGGCGCTTTCACAGATCTGCACTGGAAAGGCTCAAAGGTTAGTGGTGGAAGCTAGAAAATCTGTGCCAATGGGATGAAAGATCTGTGCCAGTAGGCTGTGTGATCTGCACTGGAGCCAGGAAGTAATGCTCAAAGTAGGAAGCAGAGCTCCCCGCAAATACACCACAACTATTCTCAGCAGGAAGGTCTCAAGCTCCTCCGATGAGAACAGCTGTGTTACCTTCAGGAAAGCCGGTACAAGATTCTCCAGGAGTTTGGGCAGTGCACCATCTTCTCTGGACCCAGGAAGCCAGAAAGGACCAGAGCTTCTCCAAAGTAAACTGCAACTGTTCTCAGTGACAAGGTCCCAAACTTCCCCAACGAGAACAGTCGAGATCAGAAAGCCAGCATAACACGCTTCTCCCAGAGCACCAACTGCTCCTTTTTTCCTCTAGTTTTTCTTTTTATAGTGATGGCGACAGTCCCAGGTGGGCCTACCACATCCAGCACCACACCGATGCAGGGCAGCTGGGTGCTATAAGTTGCCCACCAGTTGTCAATCCACCACAGGCACTTTGTAATAAATAAGAGGACTGTGAGTTGGAGTATGGGCACTTGTTTCTAAATGGTTCACCATCACTGTTCTAGAGCTTTGGAGATAAAGGAAAATCAAGCTTTTAAAATATAGCTTCTGATAATTTTCCCATCTCCTGAAAAAAAATTCTCTAAAATCTCCACAGTTCTTACTCTTAAGCCAAAGTGTTTTCAGCAACTATCTTAATTATATTTCCTACTGGTTCTAATCTTCACACTTGTCAGAAATTAGACAGGAAGAGAGTATGAGCGATATGACAACTGCTGACTTGTGAAAATTAATCTTTTTTTAAAAATTTTCATTTCGAGTTTATTTGCTCACACAAATGTGCCTTAACTAGGTCTCTGTCCTGCTCAGCTGTGCTTTGTTACAGCCATGTATCTTTTTTATCTGATAACACGTAAAAGGATGTCCCTGTCATTTGCAAAGCACTGAGCACAGCAATTTAAAAAAATAGCTATTCTGAATAAATTCAAAGGGCCACACAAGATGCCACAACTGATTTCTTTCCTCACTCCTATGAAGATGGCAGCAGCATTCCTAGAACTTCTTGAAAGTAGGGAAGGAGTGATAGGTAGTCAATGACCTGGTGACTTTTTTCTTGAAAGAACAACAAAGCCTATGGCACAGCATTTCACATTAGGAGTCTGCTCCCTGGCTGCACAGCTAGGCTTTATTAACACATATGGGTTTGGGGTTCCCTGATCTAATCAGTGGGACCCTGTATCTCCCCTTTAATCACACAACTATTAAGGCCACCGTGCAACCAATGTAGACTCAATAAAGTGGCCATTACTTGGGCATCTCCCATGTATTTGGGGATTGTTGTCTTCAATATAACCCACTGGTCCCCAACTTTCCAATCTACTTGCGAAGACCAAACATGTTTGCAAGTCAAGATATCAGTTCAGGCGCAGCTGCCTGTGTGAAGATGGCAACTCAGTGGGAGTCCAGCACTAAACTCAGACCAGGTGCTTTGATAATCTTTAACCTCTGCCAGCCCTTGAAGACAGCAATTACTGAGTTCCACTATTATTATGTGCACATCCATGTCCTCAATGAGCCAAAAGGCTTCTCGAGGACAAGGGTCATGTCTTCTACATCTTTAGGCTCCTAAAAACTGAAGGGCATCTAATACATAGTGATTATAAGAAAAACACTCAAGAAATAAAATATAAAAAGACTACACTGGTGTGGGCCAATTATAAAACTGTAAAAAGACATAGTAAAAAGCATCATTGTATAAAACAAAGGCAACTAGACAGTACAAGCAGTCTATGCTCCAAAAAGTCTCTGGCGGAAGTTGTTTGTACAGAATAAATTAGAGCACTACAAACTTTCAGTATCGAGCATTCCTGCTGGTGACAATCACATCCGTCACTTGGACTGTCCCCCTCCGGGCACCATGCCAGTGCATGAGCTGTCTGCTAGGAAAGCAGCAGACAGCAGCCCACTTTTGTCAAGATAGTTTATGGTGACTTTTTCTAATCATTGTAATAATATCCTAAAAGCCCAAGAGATCAAAATATATATTTTAATCAGAGTACTCTGCCATCTGCTTCCCCTTCCTTTGGCAGGATTTTTTTTCCTGGTACAATATTAAAATGCAACAGAGGAGTAAAGGAAACCCTTGTAAAATAAGGTCAGTATCACATTTCTTCAAAGAACACTGAGATGCATCCTCAGTAAGTCTGGGTTAACTCAAACTATATAAAGAGCATCAGAAAAAAGATGCAGCTCACCTAAGTCATCTGGATACATCAAAAGGCTCTGTTGCAGATCATGGTGAATCATTCTTTGGGGTAGGTATTTGAAATATTTCTGAGATACTTGGTTTTGAGAATTAGTATTTGAAGTACACAAATCATAGCATGAGATGTTAGCATGGTAGCTAATCAGCCTTTCCTAAGAGCAGCCATTTGCAACATTCATATTGGAATACTGAATCATGAAGCATCTTTTGGATGTGTTATTCCAAGTTGCTGTTTCAGTCAGGCCCTTTCTCTATTCATTGAGCCGGGGTGGAAGGCTCAACTGCTGGGCTGTATTTGCTGCTACTTCTGGGTCCATTTATGTCACCTGCCTAGCTCAGAACCCCTGCATAGCTCAACTCCTCGCATCTGGCATTCTGCTCATAAGGAAGCCAAATGAATTGAAACAGGTGTATAGTGGAGAATAGCCCTCTTCCTCCACAGAAACCTGCAAATAGGAGTCTCCCGGTGCAAAGCCCATCAGAGCTTGGCCTGACATGACTTGCTTTTTTCTTGTTTAGTTGAACCAGTTTTTTAGTACAGGGTCTCACTACATAGATTGGGCTCCTAGTGATTCTCCTGTTTTCACCCTTCCAAGCACTGGGATTACAGGTGCACACCATCACACCCCATCTTAACTGCAGTCTCAGTGGACCCCAGGAGCAGGGCCAGCAAAGCATGCCAGGGATCAAACTCCAGTTCCTGTGTCTGCCTAAGCAGATGCTTTAATCAGCCAAGCTATCTGGCCAGCCCTAGCTGAACCTTTTGAAGTTAGACTCACGGTACTCCTCTGCCATAGAAAACTTCATCATCAAATCATTTTTGTTTTTGTAGGGATGGGGACTGGCCTTTGTTATGGTTTGTGTCTAGCTGTCCCTCCAGTGCCTCATGAAATCACATAGCAGCTTCTGGAGTTTGTGATTAATTCATGATCCAATGCTGGGATGATGGGTGTGAGTGCTACACTCAAGGATAGCCTGAATGCAATATAAAGAAGGGAGAGAGGCTCTGCTCTCCTGCTGCTGCCACTGCCACTCCTCCCTTTTGGCTCCTACTGTTTTGCTGTTTCCACCGCCATGAACTGCTGCCCTCTGCCATGTGCCACTCAGTAGTGGAGCCAGCTGAGTATGGACTGAAAGCTCCACAAATTGTGAGCTAAATAAACCTTTTTTTTTCTCCTTAATCCTGGGTGTTGGGTTATCTGTCCCAGCAATGAGAGAAAAGGAACCAAGAGAGCCCCAAAACCTTGTACATACCCCAACACCTGCTAGGCAAGCACCCCACCACTGAGCCATGCCCCCAAGTCCACTAATAGTCCCATCTTACATGGCCTACGCAGTCACACTCAGCTTGGAACGCAGCATGCTCCTTCTCTTTGCTGTACATCCCAACTGCTCTGTGTGCAGAGACATCCTCATTATCTGCAAATTGCAGATCTGCGATGCTGTCGAAGAGTTTGGCAAGGTGATGGGTTACCTAAGACAAGAGTGACAGAAAAGCGTGTTTCTTGTCGTCAGTGTAGGCTGGTATTCTGGAGAGGACGTCCTATGAAGTCACAAAATTTTATACAGCACCAGAGTGGTCTCAAAATGCTTTCCCTCAAAGTAAAGGACAGCTCTAAAAGTCTGTAGGTGGATTTGTAGCTGAGCAGGAGGAGAAGAGCAGACTCTATCACCATGCAAGTGATCAGCATCTTTCTTGGGGAAGATGGAGTCAAGACCAGAGAAGGGCCCCCGGGAAACATCAGGAGTATGAATAAATATTTTCCCCTTAACTATGGTGTGGGTGTAAACTGGTGTGGAAAATTGTTGCATGGCTCCTCAAAAAGTTAAATGCAGGATTCCCAGTGATCCAGCAATGCCACTTGTAGTCCATGCCAAAAACTGAAAAGAGGTTTCTACATACCCACGTGGACAGCAACATTATTAACTCCAACCAAAATAAACAGCTAAGTGGATAAGTGAATCATAATGTACACAATGAAATACTGAGTCAGAAAAAAGAAAACTTTAAGCTAAGTGAAAACAGCTAGTCACAAGTGACCATATAGTGTATAGCCCAATTTATAAAAAATACCAAGAGTCAGTAAAGTCATAGGCACAGCTGACTGGGAGTTTGAAGGAGCTGGGGAGTAGGGCCTAGGCAGTGCTCACCTAATGGGGAGAGGGCTTTATTGAAATGATGAAAATGCTTTGAAACTAAGAGGTAGTGGTTGCACAACCCTGGAAAAGGACAGAATGGCCCAGAATTGTATGACTTCAAAATGGATAAACTTATGCTACATGCATTTTATCTCACTAGGAAATAAAAGCTGCTGATGACCCCAAAGTGGTTGGCAGCTATATTATGTTTCCCAGCTCGCAATCTCCATCTATGCAACAAGTATTTCCTTGAATGGCAATTTTACCAGACTTTGAGCCTGAGTAATAGCCACCTGCAGAAACGAAACCAACTTTCCTCCAAGCTCTGCATGGCTACACCAATACTGACGCAGGCGAGGACCTCTTGGAGGGTTAATCTTTCAAGGCCTCAGCCTTTGCGTTTGTGCTCCTTTTGCTTTTTAAGTATTAAAGAGAATTGCATCGATAAGTCTTCCATGTTTAAAAAAGATGGGTTTTTGAGACTTGGGCTTATTTTAAACCAGCAGGGAGTGGCAGCTGGCTGGTCACAGCTTGGGTTATCCTATTCTCCTCCATCCCCGAACCTTCCCCACAGAATGTCTCAGCAGCAATCTCACAACCCCCTTTCACACAGATGCTGAAAGGCTTCTGCTGAGCAATGGGGCCCAGAAACGCCCAGCTGAAAAGCTTCAGGACAAATGGGACCTTGACCACCAGACATGTTCACACATTACGGCTCTAGTGAGAAAAGTGCTTCACATCTTCTTGGTCCTGCAATCCCTCAGTCAGTAGCTAGGAAGAACCAACTTCATGGTTTGCAACATGCCCATTACATACACCTGGCACGACGGAGGTTGGTATTCCAGCACCAAGTTGCTAAAAGAATTGGATGTTTTTAAAGAATGCAGAGTAAATTGCCATCAGATTTTTTTTTCATTTCTAATGATCTCTCTGTATTTCACAGAAAATTAAAATTCCTTCTTTCTAGCTTGCTATTTGGAAAGAAAAATAAAATAAATAAAATAAAAAAAGAAACACTTGATAGTGCCTTCTTAAGGGAGACTAAAATTCATATTTTAACGAAGTTTCTGAATGGTTAGCAAAAAAAAATCAAAACATTTCCATCATATATGTAAATTAGGTGCATACCCACTAACAATGTCAGCAGGATGGCAAGGTCCAGGAACAGGGGCTCATAAAAGTGACCACATGAGTTGAAGTTACAGGCACCACATTAATCATCAGCTGGGAAACTTGCACAAAGACCTTGAAAAACTTGTAAGAACATTAAAACCTCTCATTGTTGGTTACAACAATGTGAGGAACTGGGGGAAAGCCCTGTAAACTAATAGCCAGTACATTGCGATTTACCTCATTGAACATGCTGAACTTGTGTTTTATTTATAGAAAATTTTACAGAAATTATTTGAACAATGCTTGCCTCCTTCTGATTTAAGATATATGATGAAGGTACATGTGTTGTGCTGTGGTAGCCACTTTACTCTATTCAGAATTGGATTAGCCACCAACATTTTATCCTTAGGACTTCATGAAACTTAGACTTCAAAAGACTTTTGTCTCCTCTGGGATACTATGAATCTTTTTGTCACAATCAATCAATGGTCACACTTATGTCAGAAAGTTTGTTCTCACAAGTCCCTGGCCTGGCTGCCTGTCCAGACTCCCAAACGTCACAGGGGCACCCTTCCAGCCTGCTTCCTCCTGGAACACCACCTGCCTTGGCTTCAGTTTCACTTCCTGTACTGCCAGTTTTCATCTTCATTAAACTTTTGACTTTGTTACTAATTCTCTTTGCATTGCTTATTGTTATAAAATGTCACACAAGTTCATACTAGGGACCATGGGGTCAGACAGACGTCCAGTGTTTTGTCACTCACTGACTGAAAGACGGGCGACCCTCATCACTGATCACGATGCGCAGCTGTTATGCATGCAAGGGTTTCTAGACAGAGGTAGCAGCAATGATATTTATGCTTTATGCAGTTACTCTTTGCTAATATGATAGTTCATAAAACTTAAATCATGTGGTCAGGGCACTGGTTGTTTCTTTGTTGTCTTTTTTCCACTACGAAGGATTGAACTCAGGACCTTGTGCTTGCCAAGTGGTTACTTATACCACTGAGCTGTATCTCTGGCCCAGGATGATAGTGTTTTTAACCAATCCTTTCTTGCTGGAATTTGTACATAGCAGAACTGTGAGCAGGGAGAACCTCTTACTGAATGTGACAACTTAATATTTATCTACCTATAAATAAATCGACAACTGTTTATGTATTTTTGTAACTTTATAATTTAGAACATTAACCAATGCAGGGATTAACTGACCTCCTCAGGATCCACAGGAGCTGTTCACGCAGCAGACAATCCCCTTTGCTCAGTGAACCTAGAGATGACTGCCACACAAGATGCACAACCAAGGCCTGGAGCCCCTCCTGGGCTGGAGAGCACTTCGGAGTTCATGCATATGTACGTGGTGCTCATTTATTTGTAATATTTGTGAGAACATAAGCAAAACACGGACAGTGCTGTTTTTTTTGTTTTTTTTTGTTTTTTTTTTGTGGGACCAGGGTTCGAACTCACGACCTTGCACTTGCCCAGCAGGCACTTGTGCCTCGGAGCTATCTCCCCAGCCCCTATCTATTTATTTTTGCCATACTAGGGATCGAACTCAGGACCTGTGCTTGCCAGGCAGGTGCTTATGCTGCTAAGCTATCTCCCCAGTCTGTTATTTTTGTAAGTATAAAAATTTAGGCTCATTTCTCACAATAATGCATTGCTCTATTTTAAAAATAATACTCAGTTATTTTTATAGTGCAGGAAAACAGGCATGGAACACTGTTGAGAGCAAATCTGCAAAAATTTTCTGAAAACTAGTTGAGGGCTGAGGAGGTAGCCCAGTGGTCTAAGCCTCTGCCAGGCAAGGGCAAGGATCCAGATTTGATCCCATATCTGGGGAGGCTGAGCCAGGAATCACTGTGAGTCCAGGCTGTGTAGCAACACCCTGCGCCAAATAAAGAAAATACTTTAAAAAAAAGCTAGCTGAATCAGTTATGCTGCATATTATAATGAAAACATTTATAGTTGTCAAATATCATATTGTAGAAAAAATTTTAACTTTGATGAAATATATGCTAAGACATACACAAATACATTAAAGACTATAATCACTCAAAACTAGTGTTCAGGAGTATTATTCTCAGCTTACTATGTGTTTTATATTTTTCAAACCTCCAAAAGCATACACTTACTTCCACTGTCCAGATCTGATTTTTCCAAAAATAGAATTAAGAGTCTATATAATTCTTTTATAATTTGATTTTTCATATAGTAAGATACCTAAGATGTACTCACACACTAGTGCATAGAGGCTGATGCTCCATTTCTTCCTTACAATCTCTGGCATGCATATTTGGTATAATTTTATATCAACATGTTCATAGCACAAATACTGATTTTTTTTCAAATAAACATTTGAACACTGATATATACATAAAAGTCCAAAAAGAGTTGGGTATACAACTTGATAATTAAAAATGTGATCACCACTCATAACTACTATCATTAAAAAGTAAAACATTAATATCCAGAAGAAGGCCTTTCATGGTTCATTCTGGTTATCTTTCATGTGAACATATACATCATCTTTCAAAACTACAGACATTACCTTTACAAAGAGAATTCATGCAGTACATGCTCTTTCATGTCTTCCTTCTGATGTGTGATGTTACAGAGCTGCGCTCATGTTACTAGGCATAACACTAGTTTGTTTTTCCTTGCTATATGCTATTCACTGTGTAACTATCATATATTTACCATCACTGTGAAAAGACATTTAAATTGCTTCTAGTTAGAGCTATTACGAATAGTGCAGTTGTGGAAATTCTTGTTTCCATTCCTGCTGGGTGTACACTGAGGAGATGGTCTCTTGGTAGTGATGTATGGCTATATTCATATTTAGAAGACAGCACTGAAGAGTTTTCCTGAGTGGCTGTGCTACTTTACAGCCAACCGATAAATAAGGTTTTCTCACTGCTCCACAGCCTTACCATTATTTGGAATCATGAACTTTAAATTTTTAGTCTTTCGTGGGCTAGATCTTGCTGTCACACTGTGTGAATAAGTGATTTTTTTTTGTTTGTTTTGTTTGTATTTTAGGGAAGGGTATAGCCTGACTGGCATTTCAGGAAGTGGGGTGTAATGAATGGGGCCCAGGGACTGCTGTGGTCTGTTGCTGAAAATCCGAGAAAGCTGGGATTCCGGGTGATGGATAGCAGCTTCACCTGTGGGCTCTCTGTTGCTTTCTCTCTTGCTTGGAATGCTAATGGTTGACCCCAGTGTAAAACTGATGATGGGGAAAGACTGGAAGTTAATGGAGCTCATGGTCATGACTAAGCACATGGTCCTCCTTTACTTTAATGATTATGCACGAGATCGTGCTCACTACCCACAATACGGCTGATTTGCTTCAGGGGTTCTTTGCTCACTGAGGGACGAATCGCAGTGAGTCCTCTGAGCTACCTTCATCAGGTCTTCTCGTTCCTTTTGGCACTGACACAAAACATTACAACAGAACGGTCTACAGGGTGATGAGGGTCTCACTACTAGATCAGACTTGTAATGATCCACCTGTTTACAGCCTTCCAAGAGTACTGGCACATGCCACCATGCCCAGTCACAGTTGCTGTCTCAGTGTGTCCCGGGGTGAGGTCAGCAAGGCAGGCCTTGAGATCGAACCCCTGGCTCCTGTACCTGCTTGTCAGCACTTCAATCTGCTGAGTTATTTGGCCAGCCCTAATAAGTGCATGTATTGTTTTGAATCCCAAATCATGTCAAAGAAAAAGAAGGAAACAAAAATAAATTGTGTCAAGGATTGAGGAGACACCTAAACAAATTAAAAACAGAGGGGCAAAAATACCAGGCAGAGTATGCCAGGCTAGTAATGAATCAGAAATCTAGTAAGATGACTTTTTACCATTCCTACCATACTCAAGCCCAAACCATAACTGAAATCAACACACATTATATTTAGAAAGGCAAGGGTAAAAATGAGGCAGGAAGAAAACTTCCATATATCAGGACTTGATATTTTTTGTTTTAAAATTTCAAGCAAAATCTTTTACTTCACATAGCACATAAATGTCCTTGAAACTGATGAACACACAGTCACATTATTTAAAACAGACATGTGAGTACACACCCATTACACATCACTAGCTTCTGCAGTGTAACGCACCATTCTCAAGATGTAGTGACTTACGATAGCAACACTTTCACAGCTTCGTAGCCCTGTGTGTTGGATGTTTGGGTCGCCTTAGTGAGTGCCACCTGGATCTTCTCACACATCTAGGGTCCGTCTGTGACCCGAGTCTCCCACATGTGTGAGGGGTACCAAGCTGGTGGCCAGGCAGGGACGTGAACCTTTTATCACCCAACAGGCTGGCACCTCGTTCATGCTGGGTGGTCACAGGTTTCCAGTGAGTGGCAAGGGAAGGCCAGTGAGTGAGAGCTTGAGAAGTTTTTGCTGATGATGCATTGGCCAAAACAAGCACCTGGTAACCCAAATGCAGAGATGGGCCCTGGCCCTTGACAGACATTTTAGCATCCCACTGAGGGGGTGTGGAAGCAGCAAGAAATGTGGCCATTCTCTTGATGTGTGAAGTATATTATTTTATACTTCTAGTTATACATTTTACCTGTTGCCCAATAACCAAAAAGTTAATACTTACTGTTTTCTCATTTTGCCTATAAGAAAATTGAAGTTTCAGGACATGAAGCAGTATCACAGTAATTAACAGAGTCAATATACAAACACATGGCTATATGATTCAGGATTTCTATTCTTTACCATCTGCCTTCTGAGGAATGTGCCTGTTTTGTCTAGTTACATGCAGTGAACACTTGAGTGTTCAGTGTGTGTGTGTGTGTGTGTGTGTGTGTGTGTGTGTGTGTGTGTGTGTAGACCGAGATTCCCTTCTGGTGTCATTTTCCTTCTGTTTAAAGCAGTTCCTCTTGCATTTCTTACAGTGCCAGTTTGCTGGTTAAGAAATCTACCAACATTGGAATGTCTGAAAACATCTTCACTTTGCCCTCATTTTTAAGCTACATTCACTGGGTGAGGAATTTCTGGTTGACAGTCTTTTAAGTGTTGCTCCACCCAATAGATATACGAAGTCTGTTGTTACAAACTTACACTTCTTTCTGCATGCTGTAGTTGTATGGACTTTAGTTTCATTTATCATTGGGTTTGACCAATTTGAGCAATTCGGTGTGATTTTCTTTATCGTTTCTTGTTGGGCTTATTGCTTTGAGTTCATGAATTTATACTTTTCATCAATTTGCAAAATTTTTGGTTTTTTGTAAATACCTTTTCTGTCTTCACTCCTGAAGCCCCTGCACTTTAGGAAATACAAGCACACATACAGGAGTTTCTGTACACCTTGGTTCACAAATGTAATTTTTTTTTCCTATCATTTGGGCACAAACTGAGTTGGATGAGCCAAATCAAGTTCAGTAGTTAGCTTTAGTGTCCATCCTATGGGGAAATATGACTCAATTCTCATTCAGTTGTTTGTGGCTGGTGCGGGCTCTTGCTATGCAGCTCAGATTCATAGTGACCCTCCTCTCTCAGCCTCCCCAGCACTGGTATTATAGGTGTGTGGCACCATGTCTGGTTCTGTGGCCCACGTGCACAGTGTACCCAGGTCCTGGGGCCGGCACAGCATGTTTTACCAGGAATTGAACACTGGTCCTTGTGCTTGCCAGGCAGGCACTTAGACCACTGAGCTATCTCCCCAGCCCATTGTCTCCACATTTATAGGTTGAACATTTCTACTTCCTCACATGCCCAGTAATCTCTAAAGAGATACCAGACATTGTGAACTTTATCCTGGTTGATGCTAAAAATAATATTTTTCTTACATTATTTGAATTTTGTTCTAAAAAGAAGGTAGGTTATTTGGAAACAGCTTAATCTTGTTGGGCTTGGTTTTTAAGATTTTTTAAACTGTTATTAAAACATGTTTGGCTGAAACAACTTTTTGAGAAGACTAGAACAGTGTCTAACTTAGAGTAAATGCTTTCACACTATGAAATAAGACCTTCCCAGTATCCTACCCATGAAAAGTGTTTCCAGTCTAGTTGGGAATAATCACACTCCTAGTCCAACATACCAACATGGATGTTAGTTACCTCTGATCCTCTCACATGGCTGTAATGGGTCAGACAGGTGCACGTCCCCTAGATGACTGTCTCTAGGCCTGGGCCTTTTCCTCACATATATGCTCTCCTCAGCATGCTGGTAATTGCTCAAAGGAATGTCTCCAGAAGTCCATGGACAGCACATACCTCTTCCGCATTCAATTCTACAAACTCCGGATCTCACAGACCCACCCCCCCTTGCATGCTATCACCTGAAAACTCTCCCAAGGCAGCAAACAATAGCTCTCTCAGTCTGTCTCTAGATACCACAAGTTGGCATCCTCCACCAACCACTGCGCAGGGCCTGTGTAGAAAGCTTCTCTTTTATGTATTATGTCAAACTTTTTGCTTTGAGCAGAAAAGTAAGCCCAATTTGTGTAACTCTACCTGCACCACCAGAAGCAGGAACATCCTTCTCACTGTAGTAGGAATCCCTAGGTCTCTGGTAATGTAGGGAGATGAGCAGCACTTTGGGTTTACTAGCAGCCTGCACGAATGGCCTGGAGAAGAAGCACCCTGCCCACCTTTATCCTAGATTGTCTAGTTCGTCACAGAAGCCATTTAAGCACTTGACATGCATCTTTTTTAACAGATGACAAGCATCTTGTCGTATTCTGCGATTTGCACTGTTAGTCCCTTAAACAGTATCTGTTCATAAGCCAAAGTTTTAAAAATATTAGCATAATTAAATCCAAATATTTCCTTCAGAGTTAACACTTCTGATTCCCTTGCAGGAAGTTGAGCTTATCCGATAACCGTGAAGGTGTCCTTCCTCGTACGGTCTTCATCATTTCACTGTCCTACCTTTTACTTCTTGTGTCATCCCTTCTGCTCACATCATCTTAGCCCCTAAACCATCACCTCTTGTCAAGGATTGTTCCCTGCATTTAAACAGACTTGCTTGTTATTTTATACAGTTTTCTAATTGCTACCAGAAGAAATACTACTTTGCTGGGAATGTTGCCTATAAAGTTTTTGAAAAGTTAAGATATCCTAAAACAGTCTTTATCAAGCAACATCAAATGAAGGCTGAAGGACCTAGAACCCCTTGTGGGAAGGACCTTTTATTTGTGACATTACATTTTTGGACCTCATAACAGTAAGGTAACATTTTACTTTAACCCTACATCATCATAACTGTGACACCATTCTTAGAAAAATTTCCAGCGACAGAACTACAACAGAATTCTAACCAGTGGCAATACACTAACAATTGAAAAAAATTCTATATGTATGCTACTATACAGCTTGTGATGAGCTATTTATTAACCATTGAAAGGACAATAAAGAATAATTTCCATTGGATATATAACATGATGTTTATTTAAAGAATAGATTATTTTATCAAATACTTAAATGTCTATACCTGGAGATGCCAGGCTCCTGTTTTATGAAGATGGTCATTTAAAATACAACATATTTCCAGGTATGCCAGGCAGAGATGCTCTCACCTGGCTTTGTCTGACAAACTGCACATCTGGGAGCAGCACTCAATTGAACAAAAAATAAAGCCAATGGCCAGATAGTCAAACCATAACCATTTACTGCTGTCTATTTTGCTGTCTCTCCACTCCTTCCTCTGCTCCAACTTAAATTGGGAACAACCTTTCCCTCCCCTCTAGGTATCTAATATCCCTCCAGTCTTCAACTTTTTCTAGGAAACAGAAGTTTTTGTGGATTTCATTTTAGGACAGAGATTTAGAAGTTGCTTTTACTGAAAGTACTGATTCTTCATGTAGGCTTACAGGTGCCAGGTGAGTAACTAAAAGCAAGGTGAAGCTTAAGAGTCTCTGCCTTCAAGCCGTATCAGCTTCTTTGTCACCTTAAGCTGCTCCTTGCTCTACATGTAGGCATACTGATTACTTAAGAATTATCCGTCAAAAATTTGTATTTAACAATGGACAAGGTTTATTAGCCTTTTATTTACTTAACCTATCCTATGCCCCTCCAAAGCCTGAGGATACCAAGATGCCTAAGTTATTCTCAAATTTTTAGAGATATTTAAATGCCAGCCTTTGCATGTGCTATTCCAGATTCCCTGGGATGGCATCCAGAATACCTAGTCATTACCCTAAAACTGCAGCCACCTAATTTTCAGCAGAGCTTGTCCTGGAAGGCCAGCCCATGATGAGGTCACCCTGCAGGAAGGAGCAATCCCCTTAGGGGAACCAGAGAGGCCTTCTTGAAGTCACTCAAAGGACCAGAACTGGTATTGGGATAGTGCTCCTCAGGAGAGTCATCTAGAAAGAAAACATTCTTTCAGGCTCTCAGGCTTTTACACAGAGCAAATTGGTCAAGCAGTGGCTGTGACTCATTGAGATGACTGACCCTGACAAAAGATTTACACACTGCTGTACATGGTTTCAGGCTGAGGGGATCTGACTGACCTTGTCAGATACAAAAGTTACATTTTTTGTTATATAGGTCTTGTTTACCTTGGTCTTAACCATCCAGCAGAAAAGTCTAACCACGAGGTATAAAAAGTAAAGCCATATTAATGTGCTCAGCTGTAAAAGACTCAAGTCAATGATTTCTGACTTTGCCAGTTCTGCTGATAATCCATTACTATTATGAGCAAATAGACTATATTGGGTTATTTTGCTGAATTCATGCATCTGCAGTATCTGAATGGCAACAGAATGACCATCTCTGACTAAACAAAACAAAAAGGGGGGATATAAATGAAGAACCATTTTGTAGTGAAATGTATCCATATCTGTATATACAAAATAGAGTAGGTATACAGTTATTTTCTCTTAGCTCAATGAGAAGACTTATACTAATAGTGTTTGGACAAGATATCATGTCTGCATCCTATAATCTGAATAACCATTACAAAGACAGCAATATGCAATGTATTAATTATTGTAACTGTCCTACTAACCTGTTTTGAAACTGTCTTTATTTTTTTTATTACTCATTTAAATTAATTTAAAAAAAAACCAACATATCTGAGATGGATATGCAGTTACCTTCTCTTAGTTCAGTGAGAAGTAAGATTTGTACTAGGATTGTTTAGACAAGCTATCATGTCTACATCTTGTCCTCTGAATGCTATGAAGGCCACTATGAAGAAAACAATATGCAATGTAGCAATGTACTAATTATTGTAGCTGTCCTACTAACCTGTTTTAAAACTGTTTCATTGCGTCCACACTGCTTACCATAATGGTTGCACCAGTATGCATTCCCATCAGCAGTGGAGAAGTGTTCTTTTATCCCCACAGCCTCTCTAACATTTGTTGTTTGATTTCTTTATGATAGCCATTCTTTCTTGGGCAATATGGTATCTAAGTGGTGTAATCTGCATTTCATGGATGGCTAGTGATGTGGAGCATTTTTTTTTCATGCATTTATTAGTTTCTAGTATTTCTCCTTCTGAGAAGAGTGTTTTTATCATGGATGCCCATTTCTGGATAGGGTCTTTAAATTTTGGGGCACTAATGTTTTTTAGTTCTTTATAAATTCTAGAGAGAAGACCTTTGTCTGAGTGCTTATTAATTAAGATTCTTCCAAATTTATCGGTTTCTTTTCACTCTGTTGGTAGTTTCTTTTGATGTGAAAAAACTTCTAAACAAGAGGTCCCAGTTGTTAATCCTTTCAAGTATTACCCATGTAGTTTGATTTTTTGTTCATGAACTGTTTGTCTACCACAATGTCTTCAAGATTTCCTCCTACTTTCTCCTTCAGAAGATTTAGTGTTTCTGTTTTAATATTTAGATCTTTGATCCATTTTGACTTTAGTTTAGTGCATGGTGATAGACTTGGGTCAAGTTTTAATTTTTGGCATGTAGACAGCCAGATTTTCCAGCACCATTTGTTAAAGATACTATCTTTATTCCAGTAAACACTTGGCCCCTTTGTCAAAGCTAAGGTGGCTGAGTATGTTTGTAGTTGTTTCTGCATCTTCTAATCTATTCCAATGACCCTCAGATCTATTTTTTTGCCAATGCCATGCTGATTTTATCACAGTAGCTTTGTAGTATAATTTCAAGACAGGAAATTTAATGTCTCATGCCTTGTTGTTGTTGCCAAGGATTGCCTTTGCTATTCTAGGTCTTTTCTGGTTCCAAATAAATTTTAGGAATGATTTCTCTAGATCTGTGATATATGTTGGTAGTATTTTCATAGGGATTGCATTAAATCTGTATAAAATGTTGGTTCTTCCTATCCACAAAAAGGAAATATTTTTCCATTTTCAGAAATCCTCTATGTTCTATTTTTGAGGGTATTATAATTTTCATTGAATAGATCTTTTACTTCTTTGGATTAATTTCTAAGTATTTCATTCTCTACAAGGCTATTGTAAAAGTTGTTTCTCTAATTTCTCTCTCAGTGTGTTTGTTATCTGTGTAGAGCAATGCTACTGACTTTTGTGTGTTGACTTTGTATCCTGCGATGTCGCTGAATTTGTGTATTAATTCTAGTAGCTTCTTGGTGAGTTTATTTATTTTATTTATTTATTTTTGTTTTCCAAGTAGAGTATCATATCATCTTCAAATAATAATAGTTTAACTTCTTCTTTACTTATTCTTATTCCTTTTGTTTCTCTTTCTTGTCTAATGGCTGTAGCTGATGATTCCAGAATTATACTGAATAGTAGTGGTGATAGAGGACATCCTTGTCTTGTGCCAGATTTGAGACTAAAAGACTTGTTTTTCCCCATTTAGAATTATATTGGCTGCTGGACTGTCATAGATGGCTTTTATCTGATTGAGGTAGAGGCCATCTATTCCAATTTGCTGTAGAGTTTTCAAGATGAATGAGTGTTGGACTTTGTCAGAAGCCTTTTCTGCATCAATTGAGATGATCATGTGGTTTTTGGACTTGGCTTCATTGATATGGTGTACTACATTTATAGATTTGCATATGTTGAACCATCCTTGAATCCCAGGGATGAATCCTGCCTGGTCATGGTGTGTAATCTTGACAATTTGCTGTAATCTATTTGCTAAGATTTTATTGAGGATTTTTTAAATTTATATTCATGAGGGATACTGACCCATGGGATTTGTTTGTTTTTGTTTTTGTTTTTTAGTTTCGTCTTTCTCTGGTTTTGGTATCGGTATAATAGTTACCTCTAGGAATGATTTTCAGAGGACTGTTTCCTTTTCAATTTCATTGAAGAGTTTGAAGAGTATTTGGATTATATCTTTTGTAAATTTCTTTAAAAATTCTGCTGTGAATCCATCAGGACCTGGACTTTTCTTTGCCTGTACGTTTTTATTACATTTTGTATTTCACTGGCTGTTATTGGGCAATTGAGAGCTCTTATATCTTCTTGATTGGGCTTGGTAATTTGTACCTTTCTAGGAATCTATGCATTTCTTCCGTGTCTTCAGTACTATGAGAGTAAGGATTCTCAAAGTACCTACGGATGACCTTCTGAATCTCCACTGGATCTGTGGTAATTTCACCCTTTTCATTCCTTATTGCTTGAATTTGAATTTTTTCATTCCTCTTTTGATGAGGTTAGCTGGGGGCTTATCAATTTTATTTAATCTCTCAAAGAACCAGCTTTTTGATTCATTAGTTCTTTGTATTTTTTCTTCATCTCTATTGCATTAATTTCTGCTGTAATCTTTATAATTTTCTCCCATCTTTAGGTTTTAGGTTTGATTTGTTCTTCCTTTTCTAGACATTTGAGATGCAGCACTATGGTATTTGTTTGTTCCTTCTCTGTTTTCCTATGTGTGAGTTTACAGCTATAAATTTCCCTTTAAGAACTGCTTTCATTGCATCTCACAAATTTCTATAAGTTGTGCTTGAATTTTCATTGAATTGTAGATATTGTTTAATTTCTTCTGTAATCCATTGGTTGCTGAGAAGGGTGCTCCTTAACTTGTATGTATTTCTGAGGATTGTGTGGTTTCTTTTATCATTTATTTCCAGTTTCATTGCACTGTGGTCAGATAATACGCATGGGATAATTTCTGTTCTCTTGCATATACTTAAGCATGACCTATAACTACTATGTGGTCTATTTTAGAAAGTGTCCCATGTGCAGCTGAAAAAATGTGTATTCAAAAGTAGTTGGGTAGAACACTCTACATATGTCCACTACATCCATTTGTTCCAAATTCTGGTTCAGTTCTGCTACTTCCTTGCTAATTTTTTGTCTGCTTGACCTATCTTTTTGGGATAAGGGGTATCTTAGTTACTCGTTACTCATTTCTGGGACAAATACCCGACACTCAAAATGAAGGAAGGAAAGGTTTATTTAGCTCACAGTTACTGGAGGTTTCAGTCCATATTCGGCTGGCCCAAGGATGAGTGGAACAGGGCAGAGGGCATCCAGTTCATGGCAGTAGAACAGCAACAATCGTGACAGAGGCAATCGACCAACCAGGGCAGCAGACAGCAACAGCACTAGTCTGTCTCTCTGTCTCTCTTTTTATTACATTCAGGCTCTCCACCTCAGCCTACCCACCTTAGGCTACACCCATAATCTCAGAAGTACTCAGACCTTAATCCCATCAGTATTAAAACACATAATCCCAGTGACTCATGAGTCAGGTCTCAATCTATAGAAGTCCCTGCCCCATGACTGCATGAGGCTTTGGGAAAAAACTAGGCATAAAGCATAACAAGGCGATATTAAGGTCTCCCGATAATATTGTGATATTGGATATTAGATTTTTCATGTTCATTAAGATTTGTCTTATATAGCTGGGTGCTCCCATGTTGGCTGCATTCATATTTATAAGTGTTACCTCTTCCTCTTGGATTTTTCCCCTAAGCAGTATATAGTGGCCTTCTTTATTTCATCTGATCATTCTTGGTTTGAAGTTGAGACTGTCTGCAAACACAATTGCTACCACTGCTTTTTTCTGAGGTGCTGGGGCATGTAGTATTGTTTTCCATCCTTTGACTTTCAGCCTACGGATATCTTTATGAGTTAAGTGTGTTTCTTGTATACAGCATATTGATGAATTTTTCTTCCTAAGTCACTGTGCCAGTCTATTTCTTCTAATTGTTAAATCGAGTCCATTTACATTGATGGCTATAAAGGAGATGTATTGACTTATGATTGACATGTTATTTACCTGTTATTTGCCCCTTTTTCTCCTCTGTTCAATTGTTTGCTCCATTTGGTGGGTTCTTTCCATTCTTATTCATAGACTCTGGTCATTTTGGTCTCTCTCTAGAATCTTTTAGTAGTCTGTGTAGGGTTGGCTTTGTCATCATGAAATTCTTTAGTTGTTCTTTGTCATGGAAGTATTTCACATCTCCATCAAACGTGAAAGAGGGTTTTCCAGTATACAGCAGTCTGGGCCAGATTTATTTTCTTGGAGGACTTGAAGTACTCCATGCTCTTCTTGACTTGATGGTTTGTGAAGAGAAATCTGCTCTTACTCTGATGGGTTTTCCTTTAAATGCGATCTGTTTCTTCTTTTTCTCTCTAGAGGTTTTCAATATATTGTTCTTGTGCTGGATTTCTGGGATCTCGATTATTATATGTCTGAGTGTGTTTTCAGTTGGGTTGATGTTATGTGGAGTTGTATTTGCTTTGGATACCTGAATGTCAGATTATTTCCCCATATTTGGGAAGTTTTCTGCTATTACTTCTGCCCATATTCTTTTTGTATCATTTGTATTGAATCCTTCTTTCTCATTGATGACTATTAGTCTCACGTTGTTCATCTTTGCATCATCTTGCAGATGTGGAATTATTTTTTCCTGAATCCTAGTTATTTTTAAGGGATCTTTTCTTACCTTTTCACTAGCTGTGATGGGGAGTTCTACATCTGAGACTCTATCTTCACTTTCATTCAAACAGTTTTGCCCACTTGTGATTAAGATTTTAATTTCTTGTGTATCTCTTTGTATCCACTTCTTGTATTCTATTTCTTTCCTATATTGCTCATTCATGGATTCTACCATTTTTCTAATCTCCTCTTTTTTTTAATCAGTGTCTTATTTGGAAGCACTTTTTAATTCTTTTATTATGATTATCATTTCCTTTTTTTCCTTCAGAGAATATTTCTGACCTGATTTCCTCTATAGTTTTCTGCAGTTGTTTCTTTACTTCAGATGATATTAATTTAGAACTTTCAGATGTGTGATTTCCAGTTCTTCTATGCTAGTATCTCCTGCATTTGCTCTTGTAGGTTTGGGGCCTGAGTCTGCATTTTGCTCCTTCTCTTTGTCATTTTGTATAGCACTGTCCTCTGAACTTTGGTGTAGACCTTTGGTGCAATTATTACCTTAGAATCTACCAAAAATCTTACCCAAGAGAGAGTATGTGATTAAGGCAGTTACAGTTTTGTATTTACAGAACTACAATTAGGAACACTAATAACGTGTAGTGATAGTTTTCAGTTGACAAACTTTTATAGCTAATGGGTTTGTACTTTAGACCATAAGAGCAAACATTAAATTGAGAATTTCATTTAAATTAGTTCCCCAACATTCTATCTGATCACCTTCCCTTCATGTACACTGGGTCTTCCAGGTAAACTGGTTGACTCCAGTTACCTGATGCCTCCTCTCTCAATCAGCAAAGAAAGAGAGAGGATGCTCTCATACATCTGGGACTAGCAAAGTGTCTCAGCTTACCTCCTCTGGACCTACCAAGTTTGAACTTGTCCAGATGTGCCTGACTGGGTCTGGTTGCTATGATCAGCTTCTTCCTGCTGCAGCCTGTGGAAATGGACCCATTGTGCCACTCAGGCAAGATGTTTGGCTCCTGGATTAGCTTGCTGGATCTGGCCCCCCAGCCTCTCTGCAGGGAGTTCTGCTGCAGGGTTCCACAGGAGGACTGTCTGATGAAGAAGGTTCCCGCAAGTGTGCAGAATTTCCCACACACATACTGAGCCTAAGATCTGGTTCGAGAGGGTTCTGGGTGCCTAGGATAGTTCTTTAAAGAAAAGTGTTTTTTTTTTTTTTTTTTTTAATGCAATATAACAGCCATTGTTGAATTCTTGTCTTCTTGTTTAGTGAAATTCTGTATCATTTCTAATGGGTTTGATGCTTTTTATTTTCTTTAAAAATATTAAAAATGAGCACATATTAGGGGGGAAAATAAAGATATCTTAGTTGATTTCCTTGCTCATGCTCCTAAAAAACATTTCTAGATGCAAAAACTAAGCATTCCTGAGCACATATATTTTCAAACTTATTGTTTTAAAGACCTTCAATTTCCACCACTAAAACTTTCAAACTCATAGTAAAACAAGTAAAAAAAGAATTTAATTTAAATGTGTTTAATTTGATATATCCAAAATATCATCATCATAAAGTGATTACTATAAATTAAATATTATTTAATCTTGGTAATAAATATTAGAAAGCAGTGTCTATTTCATATGTATAGCATATCTCCATTTGCATTTTTATCAGAAATTGTTGTTATGTATTGATATCTCATAAAATACACAGGGGTACATGACTACTGTATGAGGTCTATAAATTTCACAAGTATTTCTTGAAGTTCTATTAGCACAGCAACAGAGAGTTTTAAAGTTAGGCCCACAGTCCTTTAGCTAATGAATGTCCTTTGGAGGTCAGTCTAAATTAAGACTGGGGGAAGAGATTTAAAACGACCTTAACCTTAGCTTACCACCAACAATCACTGCTAACAGCATTCCAGACACAATACATGGCATCATTCTGACAGCCCAACCCCAACGTTTGCCACTGGAAATTTTTGCTCATGGAATGGAGGTGACAGCAATATCAGACCTCCCCCACTGCTCAGGCTGATGAAACTACACAATTAGCTGCAGGATGCTCTCTGGGACCCACACTCTTAAATGGAGTGTGGGTGGGTAGAGGAGGGGACTGAAGAATTCAGGTCATTCACAAGATGTCAGGATGAGTTATCCGGTCACAAACAGTCTTTTATGGGGAACTGCATTGGTAGCCCACAAGCTGGAGTGGCCTCGTTATCTCGGTCACACTACAGGAAGCACTTTCAGGAACGTTTAGCACAAAAGGTAGCGATGGACAGCTCTGCCTGGTGGTCTGAAACTGATTCCAATATTGCAAAGAGGGTAAGAGAGTGTAGCAAGGGCATGCTGTCCTGTGTAACTGCCAACAACGTTCCCTTGTCCAGAGTCAGCGACTTTCTCTTAGGGACAGATTCTGATTATGGCTGTAGACGCCAAAATCTGCCCTTTGTTCCTCTGCAAACCCCTATTCAAACAAGTCCTGCTAGCATGGTTATTTGTACACAGAGCCTGCAGTGCTTTGTGGTTCTTGGTGCCACTTTTTCTAATCACAGACTATAGATGGCTACTAAGAATGTGCTGGTATCTTATACAAATCTGAGTGTCACAGTATCATGTGAATTTGAATTATTCACATTTTAAGTAGTAGGCTAGAAAGTTATCAGTGAAGTCACATTTTGAACACAGTTTGAAAGAGTATGAACCTCCACAAAATGGCAGAGTGTATCAGATATCTAACCATCTTGAAGCTCGCAGGTCAGGACCACTGCAAGTCAGGTGTGTGCCACCTGGCCTGAGCCTGTCAGCTGGAAATCAGAGGAAGCCACCTCCTGGCAGGGAGGGCATAGACAGCCTGCTGCCTGCATCTACCAACACACTTGGGAGTAATTCTGGACATCACCAGGCTGTACTTTAATGTTCAGCTTCATAATCCAAAATCTTTGCAACATCTTCCACTACCTAATTATTGACTAAAGAATAGTCCTAGTGCTGGTAATGAGGAATGTATCTGAAATTCACAGACTTAAGAATACAGTCACAGTGCTTAGGATCAGGCAGGTAGCGGGTTACTGCAATAAGTCACACTGATAACAGAGAAGGCAGCACTCTGTAAAACCTGGAAGCTGTGCTATGGAAACAAAAGGAAATGTCTAAGAGGCACACCACTGGCTGGGTTTGATGGTGTGCACTTGTAATCCCAGTACTTTGGGAGAATCACAAATTCTCGTCCAATTCAGACCATTTAGCAATTCAGTGATGCTTTTGTCTCCAAAAAAAAAAAAGTAAATAGAACTCAGTGTGAAGATCAGGTTCAACCTGAAGTAGCACATACATACAGAATGTAATTCAAGTTTAGAAAAAGTTGCCGACCAGGACACATACAGTGAGCCAGTATGTTACGTGGCAAAAGTATACCTATGTTTTTGATGATCTCAAAGTGGGGGTAACAGGAGTGATCTGGTGTTGGTGAGCTCACCTTGAGCTCCAGGTAAGGCCAGTGAAGAATCAGGTCTGCACACCATGTGAGGACAGCAGAGAGGCAGCATCTCAGGGCTGGGGCTTGGGGAGACACCCTGTCCTCACCCACCTTCTATAGAGGGTGTGGAAGGGAGGCAGGCAGGAAGGAGCCTCTCTCAGAACTATGACTTATCATTCAAAAACAGGGGCCATGGCCTTTTCCTTCCTCTGTGGGGGATAGGGGAGCGGTTCTTCTCTCACCTCCACTCCACGGTCACAGGGGCAGGGCTGAGAATCATTCAGACTCTGTGGGAGACAATGGGAAGTAAGACTTCCACGCGTCGCATTTGGACGTCAGCTTAGGGAAGAAAGGAGTATGTCACGAGTGGGCTGGCCACACTGCCAAGGTCATTTTAGACCCACCCAAGGGAGCAGAGGAACCCCAAGAACGTCTGAAAGGATCCCCACTGCCTTGTGAAGATGGAGGGTCATTGCCGGTCAAGCAGCAGGCACAGTTATTAAGAACAGGCAGTGAGACGGGATGAAGCGTGTGCTTAGCATGCGCTGGTCTCTGGGGTTTTTCCAGCCTGTTGTCCTCAAAGGCAACACTGGACAGATCAGACCCACCCTGGGATCAAGCTGGTGGGTGCAAAGCCTCCGTGTCTCCCCAACTCCAAACACTAATGTGAAAAGTGCAAGTGAGCAGGAATTTCCAATTAGAACCTATTCACTTGTTTTTTATTTATTCACTTCTTTTTTAAAAAATGTACTTGATGCAGAGTCTCTCTACCCAGCTCAGATTCATACTGATAGTCCTGTTTTCAGCCTCCCCGGGGCTGTGGTTACAGGCATGCGCCACCATGTGGCGCTGGACCTCTCAGTGTGCCTGAGGGCAGAGCAGGCTTGGCATGTGGTGGTGGGGATCAAACCCTTGTCCCTGAGCTTGCCTGAGCAAGCACATAGTCCACTGAGCTATCTGGCCGGTGCAATTTACTTTTTAATGATAAAAGAGGACGAGGAAATTATGACAATGCTGGCTCCAGATGTTACCAAGTGCAAAGAGAAAGAGACTCAGTAGGGTACCTATGGGATTAAAAATTGCTTGGAAGTAATGGTGATCAATTAGCCAGTCATACAAGTGTTCATTTTGTTTAAAGAAATAGACAAAAGAAAAAGAATGAAATCCTAGTTAGGGACCTATGCATTCTCTATTCTAATTTGCACAGTGAAAGTCCACCTTAGTTTAGGCAGATGCAGGGGACAGGGTTCGATCCCCAATGTGCTGCCTGCTGGCCCTGCCCCTGGGTCACATTGAGAGGGCGATTGAGACTGGGTGTGGCGGCTCTCATCTGTAATCCCAGCACTTGGGAGGCTGAAAACAGAGGATCATTAAGAGTCTGATCTGTGCAGTGAGACCCTATAGACCTTAGAGACCCTGTAGACTCTGTCCTAAATACAGAAAAAAAAAAAAAAAAAGTCCACATCAGCATTTGGATTTGCAAGAGCTTCAGTAACCTCTGCCTGAAATCGCCTGTCATGTCCTCTACAACATCAAGTCCACAGGGCAACACTGAAGTGTAAGTGTGGGGAGCACTGTGATGTTTGCAGCAAGCTTTTTAGAGAGCACACGGTTGGGGGATACACAGTGGGCTCCTAGTCAATCAGTGGCATTTTCTCTGCAAAGCCATCTGCGAGTTTCCATGAATCCACAAAAAACAAAAAAACACTGTACGTGAGTGAGCCTTCTGAAACAGTTGCTGAAGTTGTCCAATTATCCTGCTAGTAAAACAATTTCATTTGTATTATAAGCAATACAAATGGCCATCCAAAATTTAGATTCAAACTTACTTGATTACCAAGAAATGAAATAAGATAAATATTGTTTGTGTCCAAGGAACTATAATACTCAGGAAACTATACAGTGTGAAGAGACACATTTCAAAGAAAATCGCATAAAGAATTTTTTTTTTTCTGAGAAAAAGAACATGGACAAAAATCCACAGCGCTAAAGTGCAAGCTTCTGTTTTAAAGTGATCAGCAACACAGCCTACTCTAGGCATAGCCATGTATGCCAGCTTTATAAGTGGAAAACTAGCTAGAACGGATGGTACAGGCTTTCCAGCCCTGCCGAGACAAAGATGTGGGGACAGCAATTTTGATCCCAGACTAGGTATTTAGCAACTAGGCAAGATCCTCTCAAAATTAAAGTAAAATAAAAAGAGTTTGGGAAGTAGCTCAGTGCAAAGACCCTGGGTTCAATTCTTAGTACAGGAAGGAAAGAGGAGGGCAGGACAGGGAAGGGGAGGGGAGGGGAGGGAGTAGAGGGAAAGGCATGGGAGAGGAAGGGAGGGAAGAGGAAGGAAAGGAAGGGTAGGGGAGAGCAAGGGAGACGGAGGGGAAGGAGGGGCAAGGGGGAGAGGAGGGTAGTGGAGGGGAAGTGAAGGGAGGGGAGGGAAAGGCAGGGGAGAGGAAGGGAGGGCAGGAGAGAGGAAGGAAGGGTAGGGAAGAGCAGGCCAGGGGGAAGGGAGCAGAGGGCAGGGGAGGGAAAGGGAAGGTAGGGGAGGGCAGGGAACAGGAAGAGTGAGGCGTGGATGGGAGGACAGAGGAGGACAGAGGAGGGCAGGGGAGGACAGGGGAGAGGTGGAAGTGGAGGGAAGGGAAGGGGGCAAGACAGGAGCGCAGGGGAGAGGAAAAAAGCAGTGGGGACTCCTGAGTAGGTCTAAAGGAGAGACAGCTCCCTCTCAACATTTACAGGAAGGAGTATGACAGAATCTACACAAAGTTTATCACTGAGCTCTCAGATGACAGAAGATAGTATCTTCTATTTGCTTTAAGTACTGATGTGAGAATCAGCAAACGACTGGTTATTTTTGGAGGCACAAGACAAATAAGAGGTTTAGAGGTTGAGTTTGAAGTTATACAAACATGGCTTCTCTAGCACTGAAAACTAGCCCAGCTTGGAAATTGTAACGTCCTCCCTAGAGCTGAGGAATCCAATGTCAGGCATGAGCGTCTTGCAGCAGGGAAGCTGCAGACCGGGCAGTGAACATTCCAGCACTGCGCCAGAACCCCAGGCATCTGGAGCCTGTATCTCCTCTGGACTTCTCTCAGGACCCGACACTTACACATTCAATGCCCCAGTGCTTTACTGAACACTGGGCAGCTACTCTGCTGACTTTGGATAGCACCATCTCTGATGTCCTTCTTTTGCTGCATGAAGAATTTTAATTGCAAATTTGCTAATTCCTGGCACATGTGACAGGACAGATGGCATCTGATAATGACAGAGAAACTGGAGCATTTCTCAGCGAACACAGTATAAGCCGAGACATTCAGAGCAATGCTACCTGCTTAGGCTGTGCTCCCTTGGAGAGGATGTCCAGCAGGTCAGCAGAGGAGATGAAGTAGAAGCGAGGAAAAGCCACCCGTTTGGTTTCCAGGTACTCTGCAAGGGCCTTTTCACACAGCGAAAGCCTGGATGAACAGAAAATCTTTTTTAAGCACATCCTGGCCATTCAGTCAGTGACACTTAGCAGAACAGACCCAGTTCCTGCTATCTGCCAGTTCCTCCCAGTGAGCCTCCTCCTCCTTCTTCTCCTCCTCCTCCTCCTCCTGGACACTATCATCCTGCTCACAATGAATGTGCGAATGAGGCCACGTGGAAGGGCACACTCACACACATGCACACATGTGCACAAGTCCTGTGAGAGAGGCTAAATATAGATCAGAGTTTGTTTATGTCATTCATTGCTCTTCCTAATGGAGACTGGGTTTGGCACCGCTCAATCTGGCATAAAATGCATTAGGAAAAGGCTTTGTTTTGTTTTTCCCCAAGAGAACATGCACAAAACCCTCTCTCATATGTTCAGAAGCTTGGTAAGATCTAGAAGCATTTTCACTTTATTATCCCTACCCAAGCAAAAGGGACCCAGAGCCCAGAGCCCCTCTCCCCACCAAAGTAATTAATGGCTATGTACACACAAGTAAAGGCTACAGGCAAATATTTCATTTTTGTCACTCACATACCTATTCTAAAACTAAAGTCAGAATATTTTTGTGACCAACTATTACAGAATTATATGTAAAAATTAATTTACAAATAACCCTTAAGCCTAAGATTTCAAAAGCACAAATAGGCTAACGATGATTTCTATTTTTTAATGTATTTTAGTATAGTGTCTACAGGGTCTCACTACACAGATTGGACTTTTAGTGATCTTCCTCCTTTCAGCCTCCCAAGTGCTGGGATTATAGCTGCGTGCACCCTGCCCAGTCTTAGCATGAGCTACGGAGCAGAGCCTGCATGACACAGTGGAGCCAGGGATCGAACCAGGGTCCCTGCACTTGCCTAAGCAGGTACCTTAGTCTGCTGAGCTATCTGGCTGGCCCTTGATATGATTTCTAATTCAAGGAAAATATATACGCATTAAAGAGCACAAAATAATTATGTAATCCCAGTTCCTGAATAAGTGCCCAATCAGTATTTACAGAATAGTTGATGAAAGAATTAGTTAGTCATGTTGATTCTCCTAATAAGATTTTTTTTTTTTTACTATTACAATAGTCTTCTGGGGAAAGGAGAATATACTTGAATCTACATTAGCTCACTATACAATTTAATACGTAAAGACCCCTAGAAAATGAACACAATTATAGAAAGATTAAGGAGAGACTGAATCTCTAACAGCAGTATTAAATACTATTATGTGAAGGAAATTTCATAGTGTTATAAAGCAAACTGATTACTTTATACACCTGTACTTTATTCTTACCTGTACTGTAAATCTTTAAGTTTTTCATAGAGATGAGGTCTGCATGTTGCTTCTAGAACATTTTT